>PVHY01016859.1:0-32773 GCA_004024945.1 Uropsilus gracilis
AGGGTACCACAGACTCAAGCAATTCCCAGCCTCAGCTTTCCAGGTAGCTGGGATTACAGTCGTGCGCCACCACGCCCAGCTATTTTTTTGGAACTAGGTCTCGCTACAGGCCCCAGGCGAGACTCAAACCGCGATCCCTAGCCCCGGCCGCTTCATAGGCTGAAGCTTACAGGCATGAGTCACCGTGCCCGGCTGGGCTCTATTTTGTAATCCAGCAAGTGTCTCTATAATCTTTGATTGGTGAGTTTAGGCGATTGACATTTTGGGTGATCATTGATATATGAGTCTTGGGCTGCTACTTTGTCCTTATTGGACTTTGTTGTTGTTGTTTTATTTCCTGTTCAATTATTTGTGGATATTCTTCTCTTTGATTTCAATATGAGAGCTCCTTTCAACATTTCTTGGGCAGGGTGGGGAAGAAGTCTAACATTTTAAAACTCCTTCAGCATCTGTTTGTGTGAGAAGGCCTTTATTTCTCCCTCATATTTGAAAGAGAGTCTTGCAGGATAGAGTATTGTTGGTTAGAATTTTTTTCCTTAAGTAGTTTGATCATGCCGTTCCATTCTCTCCTTATCTGTAGTTTTCCCTCAGAGAAGTCAGATGTAAACCTAATAAGGTACCTTTAAATGTTATCTGCTTCTTTCCCTTAGCTAGCTTCAATGTTCTTTCTTTGTCTTGACCTCTTGGGAGTTTCATGACTTTGTGTCTTGGTGCAGGTCTCATTACATTTACTCCAGACATTCTTTTTGTTTCATGGACTTGTATATTTCCTTTTCCAGGCTTAAGAATTTTATTTTATTATTCTTTTTTTAAATGATTTTAATTTTATTCATACTTTAGATTTTACAGTATAGGCAAATGGGTATTGGAGAGCCTCCCCCCCAACCCCTCTTGCCAACCCCTCTATTCACTCCAGCCCCTCTCCTTGTTGTTTTTTGATCTATGTTGAATTGTTTGGCTTCATTTTCTGTGACAATGTCCTTTTCTTGGATGAGGGACTGTGATCCTAGAATATAACAACCCTTATTGGTAGATATTCAATCTTATCTTTGTACTGGGTAGCAATTCATTTTCATTAGGAATCTATTGGCGTTTTCTTGAGTCTTCAATCAATTCCATTCATTGTGAAAGATACTCATTGTGAAGGGCATCTGCTGAAAGACTTTGCAGGTCATTTCCTCTCCTTCAGATTGTAGCTTTGTGTGGGCCTGCAGCCCCATCTCTGTGACCTTCCTCTCGCATTGAATGGGGAGGGGCATCTCGCTTTCTTGAGTTGCGTATCAGCCCTTAGCTTTTGGCATGTCCACTTATTGTGTGGTCTTAGGTGTGACTTTGTGACAGGTGATGACCGTGATCATTTCTCCAGTTCATTATGCATTGTCTTTCTCATAGTTCCTCCTCCCACATTCCACTTGTGTTTGTGCACAATATTTTGCTATGGTCCCTCACCAATTCAATATGCCCAATGGATTATTACTTCTCATTCCTTCTGAGGACTAATTGGGGTGAGAATGAAAGAGAGGGGCTGCCTTTATTGTCCCTCCCTGCCCCACCCCCAAGCCTGCCCGCTGGTGTCTGAGTGCACAGAAGGCACTGAAGCATGAGTACGCAGGCAGGCCCAGAGCCCTACCCGGGTTCCAGCTGCAAACACCTCCACACTCTTCCCATCCCAGTGCCCACCTGGTTGGGGGCCACTCTCCTCCCACCACACAAAGTGGGAAAGTGGCTGAGTGTGCGAAAGCCAGGCAGCAACTGCCCGCCAAAGTGAGGTGGCCACGGGCAGGCCCAGAGCCCTAACCGGGTTCTGGCTACAAACCTATTATTCTTTTTAATGTGTTGTCTGTTCCCTCTTCTCTCTTCCCTTTCTGGAATACCCATTATTTTTATATTGCCTTTCCTCATAAAGTTAAATAATTCTAGAAGTGTTTTATTCATTATTTTTTCTTTGTATTTTTCTTTCTTTGTCCACCTGGATTTATTGTGCACTACCATCTTCGAGGTCACTGATCAGTTTTCCATGTAATCTATTCTACCGCCATAATTCTCCAGAATTTTTTATTTCTTCTATTAATCTTTATACATCCTGTACCACTATTATTTTCTCATTTAAAACTTCAATTTCAATCTTTGTGCATTCATTTTATTTCTCTGGATATTCACTTGTATTTCTAAGTTCCTTGATCAGCTTTTGTTTTCTTCCATTTCTTTGAATTTCTTTAGCACAAAAATTTTGACATCTGTATGCACTAGGAGAATAAGACCCTCCATGTCTTTGTGATTGGTGTCTGGAGATTTGTTCTTTCTATATAATGAAATATTTCTTGAAGACTCAAAGTGCTTTGTGTTGCAATTTTCTACCCCCCTCATTTTAGCTTTCTATCTTGATCTCGGTTCAAATGTCCAAAGGACTAAGAACTTCCATTTTTATGACCCTGAGAACTAATCTGTAGCTGCCTTATTTGGTGCCAGGGGAGGTCCTGGAAGGATCCACTCACTGGTGAAAGTGATGTGCAGGGGCCATTCTGCCTGTGGTGTCACTAAGTCTTTCTCTGTGATTTCCAGACTCAAGTTCCTGCAATCTGCTGCTGGGGCTTTCAGCATTGCTTCACGGTGTCAGCTTGGGTTCCAGAGGGATGGGAAAATGACAGTTTTGTTTTATGCATTATTTTCTTCACAGACACCCTGCACACCTGAGTCTCCCAATATTTTGCGTATATGTCCTTTACATAGTTATATATAGTTTGGTCCATACTCAGCAACTCTGCCATCCCCAGAACTGTTCTGTCTTGGGCTTGAACAACAGTTTCCACCCTGTTCACTGTTTCTTGTCACCTCTCTCTACCCACCTTTTGTTGTATAAAGTTGAGTTTCCTCGGCATCTCTACTATCGCAGTCAATGGTGGTCTTTAATGTCCAAAAGGTAGTTTATTTGCACCCAAAGTCACAGGATCCTCTGAGATCAATGCCCATCTAAGCCACTTTAGGTTATCTTTCCAGGAGCAAATCAGGGACCCTCTTAAAATGCCATCTTCCCCCCCCACTTCTTTCTGAAAAAAGTGATCTTTTAAACTATCCATGCTTGATGTATGATATACCCATAAGATAGAATATTACTTGAACTCCTAAAGGGATGCAGTACTGACCAATACTGACATACAACATGAATAAAACAGGAACCTTTTGTGTTAGAGAAATCAGACTGCATATTAGTACTCTATTATGAAATATCCATATTAGCCAAATTTATGGGAAAAAAAGTAGGATTTAACAGAGGGGGAGACAGAAAGTGATTACTAATAGGTACATGAGTTTTTCTTGAGGGTAATGCAAATGTTTTAAACATAGACAGTTGCAAGAGTCCAAAAGTTGACTGAATTATATACTTTCAATGGGTGGGGTTTTTTTACATATAAATTATATCCCAATAAAATTGTTGAAATATATCTATATCTGTGCCCACTGCTGTCATTATAGTGACATCACTTGGTCAGTGTAATGAATAGAATTTTGTTTTTTCTGAGCACTAAAAACACTTAGAATACGTTCTAGCTGGAGAATATAAGAAAATGGGAATAGTTGTGTTTACTTATATTTTATTATTACTTACATTTGTATTATTATTGTAACTTCAGACTTTAAATGTTCATATCTTTGTATCTGTCTCTCTTCACTTCTCCCAATGGAATTCAACACAGAATCAGGGCTAAGTAGCTCTGAACTATCCCAGAGAAGAAAATCTCAAACAAAGACAAGGAAATAAGAGATAGTCTTGGAAATAATATAATCAATATATTTCTTCTTGTGTAGAATTACATTCATTCAACAAATATTTATGGCACTCTTATTATGTGACAGGTACTGTCATAGAAATAGAAATAACCACTGTACAAAACTAACAAAGCTTCCCAGATTTTTCCATTTTATAAGGCAAACCTCCCATGTGGACTGATGGGGATGTGAGGAGTTGAAATGAACCCTAGGGAAAGTTAGAGAGGTAGACATATAGAACTTAATACCATTTGCCCATATTACTATCATGGCTTAATTTTCCTCTGAAAAGACATGAGAGTGGTGAAAAAAATGGCAAGAAAGTAAAAACTCCTAGTATCTGAATGACCACATGAAAGTCACCTCACATTTTCAGATATTCCATGTCATCTAATCTCACAACCCTGTGAAATAGGTGGCATTATTAACCTTCTCTAGATAATAAAGTTCAGACTCAGAAGGGATATATGATTTGCCCACAATCATATAACAGATAAGAGACAGAGTAGGATTAACTTCTTGGTTTTGTATCTTCACCTATTAGCATAGTTTCCAAAAAAGCAAAGTAACCTAGGGAACTTGGAGGTGTGAAAATGGATAGTTCATTCTAGACCAACACTAGCACATCACTCCCAGAAGTGAGAGCGATGGTAAATAAGGCAGGCTAAGACCTGGACACATAGACCTTGAAGAATGGCTCAGCACCCACTGGAATGGAAAATGTCCCATTTATGCCAGTTATCCCAGAATGAATTGCTCAATCCCAGAAACAATCAATCCCACAATGATTATCACTAGAATCCCTTGTAGTCTCAGAAGTGTCATAGTTTGCTTTCATCATTTCCCCTACCCATCCCTAAAGAACCCAAGTACCTACATAAGCAGAAGTGTTATAGAAAAAAAAATGGAATTTTTCTGTTGAACTCTGAGTTGAGTGAAAGATTGAAGTTCTGATTTTAATTCAAAAGTGAGATTCTTCCAATACCTGAAACTTTGGGGCTTTTGTTTTTGGGGGGACTTCTGTAATTGGAGATGTTATAGGTCCAACCCAAGAGAATTGTCCAGGAGTAGAGAAGGAATACCTGATCATACAATATATTTGAAGTCAATAGTAAAAATATAATTAATAGGTTTTTTCTAGTCATAAATAGCAAATATCCAAGAAAGGCTGGTTTACAATGAGATTCTTGCGTTACTTCAGTAACAAAACCCCTAAGGATGATAAAGTACATGGCCATTGCTATGTGTTTCTGTCTCTCAGGATGTAGGTCCCAGCAACCTCCTAATGCTATTTCAGTGACTTTTGTCCTGACATTCTTAGTAGAAGGTATCTGACTCTGCATAGTCCTCTCAAGAACTTACAGATTCCTTGAGGCTTATTTTGGGTATTCAATGAGTCCTCTCATGTTCTGTGGCCTCCCTTAATACTTGTTGCCCAGAGGTCATTGGACAGATATTGCATGACACTATAGCGACTGTTGTGCCACACAGGATTATATTATGTTTAATGTAGAGGTAGAGAAAAAAGCCCCTCTCTCTTCCTCCTTCTGTATTGTGTTTTATTATAGCCTGCTTGGTGAACACGAAAGCCTGAGTTCAACGTAAAATCAAGACCTACCTTCTACCTGCAGGTTATATCACAAAGACACAGAGAGGGACTTCAAGAACTCCTCCTCATGCTTGTTTTTGTTGCTTCAACTCTTTTCCCCTGACTCCAGCAAGCTCCTTCCTCAACACTAACCAAAAGACCATGTCTCTTTCATCACCCTCTTGCTCCAACAAGACTGAATCTTAGCCACTGAGAGCTTGACTTTATCCAGAATATGATGAGAAGCATCTGGTGGGGTCTGAGCAAAGAAGTTTCCCTAGAAAGATTCATCTTGGCAGTACTTCCTCAAATGAATTGGATGAAAAGCTAGTATTGCTGCCCTGCCAGGGCGGATTGTTTATGACAATGGCACACTGGTGTCACCTAGAGGCAGTCAGCCTTAATTACAGAAGTTGTTTACTGAACTCCGCATTCACTTCAGGAGCCAAATCTGCAAATCAAAAAGGCACTGTGATATTTTTATGGTGCTACAGGAAGAGTGCCCAGTTTATTTGGATCAGGCCAAAAAGAACAAAACTTTAATGAGGGGGTCCCTCGATAACCGCCAGGAACAAGCTGGACCTCTGTGCCCTCCTTCAGGGTAGGCTGAAGGAGGTTCTTGAATTATTTATTCAGCCAATCTCCTAGACTGGGCTGTACAAACACCTCTAAACAGGAACCTATACTACAGTAGATTTACAAATTAGCGTCTTGGCCAAAATAAGGTGTAGTCATTCCTCAGAGGGAGTGGGGATAATTCTTGCTTCAAGTGAGATTCCTCTCTCCCTTTAAAGGTCTTCACCCCACTGGAAAGAAGGCATCCCACGGACAAAAAGGCAGGTTTGTCACAGCCTCTCCAGATCCTACCTTGTTAATGTGCACAGGCCTTTTCAGTAAATCTTTCCCCTAAGAACCCTGAGATTTTTCAATACAACCCAGGATGTGAGTAATAATTAGAAGACTGCAAATTGAAATGAAGCAGTTTTGAGAATCGGACTGGATCTACCATGTTAAATTCCAGAATTCATTTAATTGCAGTCTTCAAAATATAATTCTTGCAATACTATATATATTATATATAATATATATATATTCTTCTTTCGAAACAAGAGTTTAAGTATTCCTTATCAATTTTCTCCAAGTTACTGAAGTTTACTATGGCTAAATTTTCTCTTTACATTATCCCTACCTCTCTCTTACTTCCTAATGTTCTATTTTTTTCTTTTCTTTTGTAAAAAATTATTTTTAATTAATTAATTTATATATAAATTTCATATCTTTGTGGTCTCCAGGGTTCACCCCCACCCTCCCTGACCAGTCCCACCCTGCCCCCCCATCTCCCTACCCTCCCACCCCCCACCCCACCCCCAATTGTGTAAATAATGTTTTTTTTCCTTTTTTGTTTTGTTTTGTTATTTATTTATTTATTTATTTAATAATTTATTTATATATATTTCACAATGTTTTCTTAAGAAAGTTTTTCAGAAATCACAAACAAGGTCATTCCTCACTGGAACAAAGGTCTTTGTTCACTGGAGACTTTTGCTTCTAGAGGATTAGGAGCTTACAAACTGCCCCAGACCAGGCTCTGATACCTAAGAAAGGAAGAGCTAGTTTACTCTCAAAAAGCCCTGTGAGCCATGAGGTTTATATCATACATGATAAAGGTGATGAAATAGATCAGAGACTACTTTGCCCCAAAATACCCATCAAGTATGTGGATAAAAGAGGATTTGAAATCCTAAAGTTGCCTAACTCCAGCTACACTTTGTTTTCTATAGCATATGAATTTAGGAAAAAAAAAAAAAAAAAAAACCACCCAAAAGTAAAGAGAGCAGTGGGAGTCCTGTGGATAAATGGGTTGAGTGTCAGAGCCTCTCTCAGAGGGCTGGGGGTTTGCTGGTGCTGTCCCAGCGGGTGAGGCATTTCAAAGCAAAGATGATGTAGAAAAGGAAATGCTGGATCTTGAAAGAAAGAACTGGTTTCAATGTCAAAAGTTGAGGGGGAGTTATGGGAAGAAATTTTCTCTCCAGTACTTTCTGATAAAAGAGTGTCAGGTGTCTTCTCCACCACTGTGGGTGTTGATTTTATAACATCACCTCTTCCCTTCTCTTTTTCCCTCTCTCTGTCTCATTACACTAGTTCCTTTTCTTTTCCTGCTTGGTTTTATCAAATTGTGGATGGCACAAATCTGAAAATTCAGGACACTAAAAAGGCAAAACTCATTTATTTTAGGGTCAAAGAAAGGCTATTTGGGTAGCACAGATTCAAATTAGAAATCCAATATATGTTTCAGGGCAGGACCCAAGGCAGAAGTACTTATAAAGACAAAAAAAAAGAAAAATCATGAGGTAATGACCAAGTGAGGAATCACAAGGCAAGTGTTCATGTGGAAGGAACACCAAGTGTAAGCTAAAGGTCACTGTATCAATGCTTTCAAGCAGGATATTCTGTTTCTTACTGGTTTTGATAGGGTGTGCTACCACCCCCCATTGTCTCCTGTTTAAGATTGCAGATTTCAAGGACAGATGCTAAAATGTGAGAATGACCTTAATTGGAATTTCCTTTCAGGGAGATGCAGGGGGAGAAAGAAGTGAAATGGTAAAGGTGAAACAGGTTTCCTGGAAGGTGGTGAATCAGGGTATATAAAGGGTGTGCAACCAAAGAGAGGGATTGGAATTTGGATCCAGAGGGGCAATATGGAGTTCGGATAGAGAGAGAGATTCAATGGAGGAGAGATGGGAATCGGCCATCTTGTAAAAATGTGAGCCATGTGAGCTTGGCTCACATGTGGCCACTGGGGGCCTGCAGCCCTTGACTGACCCCGACTGGCAGCATGTGTGCTAAATGCAGTTAAGAAGTTTGTAGATTTGAACTCCGTGTTGGAGTTTGTTTTGCTGAGTTTGACTTGTATCTGAAAGAGACTATGCAAAGGTTAGGCCTGAAAAGAAAGTGAACTTGCCTGGGTCCAGCACCATGAAGTTCCTGTTACCTGGAAGACAAGGAGACGGCAGTGTGGAAGACAAGGAGGAGCACGCCAAAGGAGTGCCCCAAAGAAAGATGTCTTCAAACACGTGGAGAGGAACTCTGACTGATTGACATTAGTGAGATGATCAGGACTGAGAGACTGAGGATTTGGGGGCAATCTGGGAAAGGACTTTGGACAATGTTGAGAAAGGTTTTGGACAATGTTGAAGTAATTGGAGTTTTCCTTACATGTTTCTTGTGTAGCTATTAGGGTAATTAGAAAGTCACTTTGTTAGAAATAAATTAGTCTGCACTGATAGTCTTGCATTCGTATGGTATTTTGGCTGAGAAGGCTGGGGATGGTGGAAAGAACCCACAAGTGTAGAGTTTAAACTGTTTCTAAGTTTTTTTTTTTCTGCAGTTTTTGGAGCTGAAAGCAGAGAGCAGCTGGCTGGCTTTTGCATATCAATGGTAAAGGTGAACAGTGTAAATGCTAATGAACAGTGTGTAGCCTGCTTCCTAGGGAGAAAAGCAGGCCTAAGTGTGGGCCTCAACGTAAAGGTAAATGGCCTGTTTGTAGCCTGAGGGAAGCAGGCCTTTATGTTTTAAAGTGAAGGTAAAAAGCCCTTCATGATACCCTGTTTCAGTTTCTTGGCAAGTTGGTAGTTTGGCAGAGCCCAGGGGTTTGACCCAGTTTAGAGATAATGGTAACATGGCTTTTTCTGTAGTGATTTGCTCTGATCCAATTTTTAAACTGCTCCAGTGATGTCAATTTTTCACAATGTCACAGTGGAACCAGGGGAAATCCAGGCCTTTTTTCTTCTATCTGAATATCAGAATGCCTTTTACTTTCCTAGGTCCTTAAAGGCAAAATATGTACTATAATCAAAGTTCAGATTCTGCATTTGACTTCCAACTTGAATTCAATGTTTGCTTTGAGCCAACTTGACTGCCTTTTTCATGATTTTCTTTTAAACTGTTTTTGAGCTTTCTTTCCTTCCTAGTCCCTCCATGGAGGTTATGAGATTGCACCTTCCAAAACTTTCTAATAACATCAAAAGCAGATTTTAAAACAAAATTAAATCATTTAAAAGTAATTTCAAGTTTGAAAAATTCTAAGAACAGTAAAGAAAGAATTCTCAAATCCCTCATTAGCTTGTTCTGAACCATCTGAGAGCAGGTTGCAATCATAAGGCCTAACTATTCTAATGTGTATTTTTGATACAGCCCCTTTTAAATAATGCCTTGCTCCCAAATGCATGCTACCTGGAACCTCACAATGTGACTTTATTTCAAATTGGGTCTATGCAAAGACCTCAAGATAAGGTTATTTTGAGTTTAGGGTATCCTTAAAACCAGTAAACTATTTTCCTTATAATTAGAGAGAAGGAAAAGAGGAACTCAAAGAGGTAAAAAGTTCAAAGGAAGATGGAAGCATCAATTGGAGTTATGCTTCCACAAATCAAAAGAATACCAAGGATTGCCAAAGCCATCAGTAGCTAGGAAAGAAATAAGGGATACGGTCTCCCTCAGTATGCAGAAGGAGCTAGCTATACTGATTGGGTATATTACAATTTCTCTTTCATGTCAACCAGTTGTAAAGAGTGAGAGCTTTTGTTCTATAGGGTAACACTGGACTTGATACCATCTAATATTTCCTTTATAGCCTTGCCATGCATTCTAGGTAGCAGTACCACAGGGAGAAGAGATAGCACGTCACATAACATGATGTTGTCCTTTCCCTGCTTCATCAATGGCGACATTAATCTCGGTTGGTCAGTCATACTGGTATCTTCCAAATTTATCCTCATCTAGACAGCACTCTCTCCAATGGAGATTTTCTGTGATGATATAAACATCCTGATTCTTATCAACCTCCATGTATGAGTCTTTGCATTCATTGATGATCCCCATCTGAGTAAATCATTACTATGATGGTGTCATATGGTGGTTTTCTCTTTTCATTATGCCTATGTATATTTTTTGACATCCTATAATAAGAGTTTTCAGATATAAACATACACACCATTTACTTATTTACTTATTTATTTAATAACGTGGAGTCCTATTTTATTTAATAAGTCAAACTCTGATACTATCATCTATATTTTGTAGTTTACATTGTCCCAGATTTGGCTGGTAAGGTCTCCAGGTGACATCTGTGTCCTTTTTACATGTCCCAATCATTCGTTAAGCCTCTCCTTACTCTCTTCAGGAAAATATTCTAGGCTCACTTTATTTCTGATTTATTCTTGAAATAATCCATTCCTTGTTTCTTTTTCATAAAGGATGATATTTAGAAAATAATCTCAAATGTGTTCATTGATACTGGGACCTCATTTTTCCTGAGTCCTCTTAGCTGATAAAGCTAGATGTTGTTTGTGAGTCTATATATCTTAATCATATATATATATATATATTTACATTTTGTGTATTTGTATCTTTTTATATATTTTAAAACTATGAGCTCCCACTATACTGCCAATCACAAGCCAATAGCTGCGTATTCTTTTTAATCTTCCTCTTTTACTTCCTGTCACTTCTCCAACTTGGCTTCCATTATCTTCTCTATATTCACTTATTCAGGTTAGTTATTTGTTCTATGTAACCAAGTTCCATTTTCAACATTCTTTGGAGGCCTTAAATGTTCTTTCTGGATGAATGAAATTCATTTTCAGAGAGAACTGATTTTGAATTTGATCATGATCAAGAGAAATTTTGTTCAAGCCAAACATAGGAGTGAGAGTACATGAGCTTGTCTGGCTCCCAGAGCTTAAAACCTGGGACTGTGCTCTCTGCCTGGGCACATAGACCTAGTTCTAAGGAACCTGACACATGTGCTCCATGCTTTGTTTTTATTTTTAAATTTTAATTTAGATTTATATTTAGCATTTTACTACTACTCTGTCTTTTGATTTTCTTTCTATTTCTATCAAAGAAATACAAATATGATTCCTTTCATCCATTATATGTATCTCTACTCTCAACCTACACTCTATCTCCATATCAGCTGAATTTAGCCTTCTGCTTTAGCTAATAAAAGGCTTTACATTTATTCTTTGACTTTAAATCCTAGCCATCTTACTGCAGTCCTTTACCATTAGTAAGATATCTGTTTTATTTTATAAACTCCACTCCATTTTTATTCTTTTTTCTTGTGCTTAATTTTAGCTTTTAATCTCTCAAACTTACATTCTTTTTATTTTTAATCTCTCAAACTTACCAATTTTTATTGGGCTGTTCAAATTCTGTTTCTCTTCCTATTCTTTCTTTCTTACAATGGTTGGTTTTGACAGGGTAAAGAAAGGTGCCTCCATGGATACTAGGGGCTCAGTGTGTTTGGTAGAGTTAACTTCTCCAGCATCTCTCTCCACAGCACTTCAGCCTGTTGAAAATTGTCCTCCCAGGATCCTTGCCCTATGTTCAAAAACTTCCTGCATCCCAGAACTATATTTCTCTTGGAAACCTTGCTGTTTATCTGATATAATGCAATCTTGTGAATTGTAAATTCAGCGGTCTTCCATTCTAAACACAATTCGCTGCATGAACTGTGTGGTTACACATTAAAAGTCAAGAATCAGAAGGACATGGTCATCAAAGTCATCGTGGCCTAGCTTTCTTTTCCCTGAGCCTTGGATAAGTGTGCTGTGCAGACACAGTCGTCAGGCTGATGGCAAGACTGGATTTCCTTTCTCTTTCCATAAGCTTATTTCCAAGTTGTGACATCTCCTTTCCAGGTCACCTTTAAAATTTGTTAGGTGTGTGGTATCCTAAACTTCCTTTCTTCCTTTAGTGAGTCGTGGAAAAATCAGCCAATATCAAGATTGCTCTTAATGGTTTTAAAAAATAATAGCAGTGGCTCGTGCCTGTAAGCTTCAGCCTATGAAGTGGCTGGGGCTAGGGATCGCAGTTCGAGTCCCGCCTGGGGCCCTTAGCAAGACCTAGTTCCAAAAAAATAGCCGGGTGTGGTGGTGTGCGCTTGTAATCCCAGCTACCTGGGAAGCTGAGGCTGAGAATTGCTTGAGTCTGTGGTACCCTGGGCAACGAGAGCCTGCGGTTCCACAGGCAAAAATAGCGAGACCTAGTCTCAAAAAAAAAAATAAATAAACAAATAAAAAATAATAATAATAGCAGCAACATAGGAATAAGAGCATCATTTCCCCATTGAGTTGTTTTCAAGTTATGTAGATGTACTAACTTACATGAAATATTTATCCCAATTATTTAAGAACCAGTATTAGAAGTTTAGAATACAGAAAACTGGCAATTTTGATTCGAAGACCTTGAGGGAGATTGAACAATCTTACCCAGCAGGATTCTGTTATCAACTGTAAGAACTATGAGACTCTGGATTAGTATTTTGTTTCTGTTGATATGTTAATCACTTGATAAATTGGCTGCAATTTGAAGTTTTGTGACTAGATAAATGTGAATCAAAACACCTTTAATCATTTTGATTCTTTTCTTAAAAGAGTTCTCTGGGGAAGGGCACTACCTTCTCAGACATACAGGGTATCTATTAGAAAACATTGCTCAAAATAAGAGGATTGTTGACAAGCCCTGTAGATTTTCACAAGAATTTTCACAAGAATTCTTTGTTACAAAAGCATTTGACCTGCCACTAATCTCTGAATTCTAAATTCTGCATGGAATTTTGGTGTCAAGTTTGCTTGATTTGAGATAGCTAGGCTATCTCTCAAGGGAATGATCTCAAATTCAACCTAAACTCATGGACTGTGAATCCAGTAGGGGTCATTTTTTACTCCAAAACTTAAATGATAAATGTACAGCAGCCAAGTATGTTTGTAGTCTCCAGGGATGCTGGTGTGTGCAGTTAGCTTGATGTTTCAGTACACGCCTCTGATCCAATAACTTCAACCTATGGGTAGGAGACCCCGTAGAGGAAGACTGATAAATGTTTTTTCCCCCCATTTTGTTCATAAACCAGAAGAAAAATAAATCAATTTTTCAATTAAAATGTGTTATAAATATCAATAGTATAACAATAAAATATAATTTTTTTTATTTTTCCTTTTTATATACTTCATATTTTGTTTATATTGTTTTCCCCCATAGTCTACACCAATTTTCTTTTTATTTTATAAATTATTTTTTCATACATCACAGTTCATTTTTGTATAATATTTGATTTCTCCCCTTAGGTGCAGTCTTCATAACTGTCCTAGTACCACATCACTTGTGACCCATCACCATAGTCCCTTGGGCCCTTTCCTCCTGTTTTGATCCTTCTTACTCCCTCTTCTCTGCTGTATGCCTCAGATCTACGATTTGTCTACAAGTTTTGTCCTTTTCCATATCCTTTATTCAGTTTCCCTGTTTCCATTCCCCCCATTATTTAAGTTTTTCCTCCTGATTTATTCCACTAAGTATATCGAGCTCCATCCATGTTGCTGCAAATGGCATATGTGTATCTTTTTGATATTAAGTAGTATTCCGTTGTGCATATATATCATGTCTTCAGATCCAGTCATGTGTTTTGGGGAATTTAGATGTTCCCATATTTTAGCTATTGCAAATAGTGCTACAATAAGCATAGGAGTGCAAGTTTCCCTTCAAACATGTCTGTTAGGAGTCCCATGTGGGAAGGAAGAAGAAATTGAAACAGAAGAGATTAAAGACGATTGGAGAGAAACCAGTTTACTGACCGGGGATTTGGAGAGCATGACCAAGCTCAATCTTTACTAGAAGTTGGGATCTTAAATATACTTTGGCGATAACTAATCAATGAGGAAATGAGGAAAGGAAAAAACCCAGGGTCCTGGGAGTGACAGGAGGAAAGGCACTTGTGGGAGTAAGTACCTTTCAACATTTCAGAAGCATGTCTCTTGGGTAAGGCATTCCTAAGAGGTCAGCAGTTGTAACAGACAAGAGTCTGCCAGAACCCATCTCTGGTATGCCTGCCTGGGGGAGGGGGGGGACAGGGGAGAAAGACAAATGTGCGCTTTTGTCTTTAAAGCATATCTCTTAATCTGTGTCCATACCCCACACTAGTCTACACCAATTTTCTTAACAGTAAAATTACTTTGATTTTCAAAAGTAGAGAAGTGAAGGGAAGCACAGGTTATAAGTTGAATGTGCATATTATTAAGTCTGTGAGGAACTAAGGTAGTTATATTTTAGGTAGCAAAATTTGGCATTTAATATATGCCCAGTTAAACTTGAATTTCAAAGAAAAAATAAATGGTTTTAAGTATACCCTAAATGTGACATGGTATCCCATTAAGTATATTCTAAATAGTATATGGTATCCTGATTTTTACTGGCAACCTTATTGCACATTAAAATGAAAACTGTCAGTTATGCTAAGGGATTTGCAATGTAAGGGAACCAACAATGAAGAACCATCAATCAAGAAAGGAGAGAAGACAAAGAAGAAACTAAAAGTAAGCTAAGCAACCTAAACAACATAAAATAAAATTGAACTGTACAATTAAACAAAGATAAATTTTAAATGAGACTTAGAAGACAGAACAGTTCAACAGATTTGACTTGACAGTTTTAAGAAACAAATGACTATTCCAGTGAGTATGTGTCTGTGTACTGTCCTTGAGAGGGAGGAGAGAGGATGATGGCAGTTGCCATATCTATTTCCAGTGAGAAATGGATAATGGGAATGCTGCCTGTGGTTTCAGAATTTTAAAAGGCATGGCAAGCCTTCATGGTAACTAACTTACTCTTCATGGGGTGGTGTGGTAGAACGGTCCATTGGTTATAGTCAACCAGAGGAACAAGCATCCCGTGGCCTTTTGTTGGTCCTTGTGCTCCTTGGACAAGCACCAAAGGATGAGTGCCAAGGTCTCTTAGGGCAACATATTGGGTCTCTATTTGTCCGTTCACATAATGAAGAGGTCTTGTCCTATGCATATACAATAGTTTACAACATTTGCAGGATTGACAGATTAAATAAATGTATTAAAAGTCTCTCACTTTTTGTGATGTAATTATGTGACAGAAGTAAAGCATAAAGTATTCAATCAATGATACTGTGACAATTGGCTCACCATTTGGAGAAAAAGAAAAATAAGTGAAGCCAATAGAACTTTCCCTTTAAGAATATTAACATAACTGCCTTCCTGGTTGATCGCCTAAACTGGCAGAACAGCCATCTTTCAAGAAAAGGAAGCTTCAAACTGACATTAGGGTCAGAAAGTGACTTTTAAGGGACCGACTCTGCCCAAGTTTTCTTCCTAATGAGATACAGGACCACCTCTAGGCTTGATATTTTGTGAGCAGGACAATAACTCAGTGGTGAGGAAAAATAAAAGAAGCATGCAGAAATGGCCATCCTGAAGAAAGCAATCATGAGATTCATCCTGTAATTCCTGAGAACATTTAAATTTTCCTTACTGGGCCCATATATAAGCCAATGTTTATTCATCTATATCGAGAGTTTACTAAGTCGCTGAAACAGCTCAGTGTTCTCAGCTTAGATCTGACCTGAAAATCTTCTAAGAGGAAAATGATATACATTCTATAAATATAATTTCTCTTTTACTTTATTTTTATTGCCTTTATTATTTGCAAATATCTACCCCACAATTCTATTTAGTCATAGACATTCAATGCATAAAAGGGTATGGGATTTAATTCAAAAGAGCAACCTGGGTGACCCTGGCAGATGACTGATGACCCCTGAACTTCTGGCAAACAGCAGGTACACCAGTGCCTCCCCAAGTTGCTTCTCATGTATAGTTCTATGAGTTTTGAGGTACATTTAACTTATAGCCCAGCCTGCAGTCAGGTGAGGAAACTCAATATTAGTATTTAAAGCAGTCTCATTTTCATTAACATTTTTTGGTAATTTTCCCAGGTCTGAGAAAACAGACAAAAGCCCTAATAGACATGACTTTGAATTCTCTTCTTTACTGAATTTTCTCTGTCTCCAGACTTGATTGGACTTTTTGATTTTTAGGAATACGAGAACAGAGGCAGTATCTGTACAAACCCACAGCTCTTATATCAACAGTCAGAAAAGAATACTCTATCACTTAATGTTTCCTTTTTCCTCTTGTAACTGAGGCTTGTAGAACTGGTTTGCTGAGCTTCGAAATTATTAGTAAAATTTTATGAGAAGATATTCTGAGTGGTGCCAAGACAGACTCAGAAAGACAGTACAAGACCATTTTTAAGTGCAAAAAAATTCCATGCCTGACTGTTGAAAATGGTATAATTGTTTGCAAGTGAGCCATTCAAAAAAACCATGACTCAGAGATGACATATAACTGCTGAAGTACACTTACTCGATTCAAACATTTCCTTGGTAGCTTAAAAAACAAAGTTTGTTTTCAGGTTGGAGAGAATACCACAGCTGTGACTCAGTTCTGATTCAACGTTCCCTGACCAGTCAACTTTCAGGAGAGAAAAAACAGTTCAGGCTGGTTAATTAAGAGTCACATGAGACCTCTTCCAGAAACCTGATTAAAGCAACTGCCCTGCACCATAGAAAATGTGCCTTTTGTTATTTTTTTTTTCTTTTTAAAATAAAGTCATTTGGGAAATATTTGGGGAAAGTTTTAAAGTTGACAAGCATGCTCTTAAAGGTTTCGATTTCCACATCTATAAAGACAGTAAGTACTATATATTCTAATATATAGGAAACGCTGAGAATGTATCTGGGGACTGAAAGACAAGACTGAAGGCAAAGGTTGTTGCCGGTGGCACTCCTTCAAGAGAGACATAGGTGAGGAGAAACAGCACCAGATGAGATATGTTCTGAGGGCAAGAAAGAATCATTGGAGGCAGAGACTCTGATAAGGGTATAAGAAGCTGCAGAAGAATTGAGGATGTCACCATTCCAGGTTTCAGCCCTAAAGTGCTGTCATTCCAGAGGGCAGCCAATCCGAGACTTGGCCACCTTGGGAATAGAGGAGGAAGCTGCCAGAAATGCAAGTACCAGCCTCCCAGAGATAAGAGAGGTGAGCTTGCTGGAAATGGACTCTGTAGGCCTCCCAGAGACAGAAGAGGTGAAAGCTGTTGAAGTGCCATCTTGGCCTTTTGTTTAGAATATGGAACACATCATCTTTGCCATGTGGCCTTTTGTCTAGAATGTTTTTTTCAGGTCTTGAGGGCCAGGAACATGCCATTTTGTTTAGGACTTTAAAACACTGAACAATAACTGGGGTAAGATAACTGGACACTTGTGGCCTCAGTGATACTTTATTTTCCCTTGTTTGTTAAATAAATTATACTATTGTTGTTCCCTAAACTTGAGTGGCCTTGCAATTGTGTGCATGGGTGGAAGAACCCAGACAGTGACTAGTTTCCTATTTGGCACTCTTCTTGGTTAGTTTTAGACCTTTTATCACTGGTATACTTTTGTATACCAGTAATGTTTGGAATTAAACAAAAATAATGTTTGGAATTAGACAATTGCTCAACCAACCAATGTTTGCCTTTATTTATTTTGTCATTGTCATTATTACTATTAGTATTTAACTGAAAATCTTGCCCCAATCTCTCTGATCTCATTTCTCTGTACCCTCTGCTGGGCAAGTCCAATACATCAGTCCCATTATACAATGTGCACCCTTATTAAGGGTTAATTGTATCCTCATTCCACCTTCCTCCCTCTCATATTTGTTAAAATCCTCATGCTCAGGGCTTCAGAATGTGACCTTATAGAAGTGAAGTCATTATAGATATAATTAGTTAAATTAAATTAAGTCAGCAGAGTGGACTCCTAATCCATATGACTTGTTTTTGGACATAAAGAAATGGCACAAAGAGAAGACAATATGAAAAAAATAGAGACTATCATGTCAAGATGAAAGCAGAGATAAGGATGGTGCTCCTTCAAGCTCAGGAACCCTTCTTATTCCAGAAGATATAAGAAGCAAAGAACAAATTTTCTCTCACAACCATCAGAAGGAAACAACCCTGCCACACTTTGATCCTGAACTTCTAGCCTCCTGAACTGTGAAATAATACATGTCCATAGCTTAAGTCACTAAGTTTATGGTACTTTGTTATAGTAGCCCTAGCAAACTAATAATTGATACATACATACCTTTATCTTTTTTCATGTCTCCACCAAAGCTGTCATTTTAACTGGAAATTATTTCCTTCCTCTATAATCAACACAACTAGAAAATGAAGCCCTACATTAAATGTCACCTTTGCCTGCTCAGATATCATGATTAATGCAATTACTATTCTCTTTGCCACTCATGACCATTATTACAATCTATAAATATTAGAAGTTAATTGGGACTATGTCCATCAATTTCAGCAGAGTATATTTCTTGCCATATATGTAATATGGATTATATAAGTCAAAATCCAGTTCTCATGGGCCTAATTCTTTGGAACTGATCTTCTGAATTACATAATAATCAGTACATGTAGGAAATGTAAATATTTCTGTAAACTCAGCCAAGCAAGCAATGAATTTAATATAATATACATTTTAATATAATCTTAAAAACTGTACAATTCAGGCCGGGCACGGTGGCTCGTGCCTGTAAGCTTCAGCCTATGAAGCGGCTGGGACTAGGGATCGCAGTTCGAGTCCCGCCTGGGGCCCGTAGCAAGACCTAGTTCCAAAAAAATAACTGGGCATGGTGGTGTGCACCCGTAATCCCAGCTACCTGGGAAGCTGAGGCTGGGGATTGCTTGAGTCTGTGGTACCCCGGGCAACAAGAGCCTGCGGTTCCACAGACAAAAATAGCAAGACCTAGTATCAAAAAAAAAAAAAAAAAACTGTACAATTTCATAACATGACTTAGTCAATGGCTCCACAGGAAGTAACTATACATTTGAAATTCAAATCCTGGCTGTGATGCTTTGGGCTGTTACACTTTACCAGAAGAGCTTGTGTCTTCTCTGTTGCTTTTTTATTCTTGGAGTAGGGATCTATAGATTTTATTGTGATTTATAGTAAGGTCCCCTTCCTTCTCTCTAGGATATTTTTTATCTAGTGTGATGTCAGCATAGAAATGAGTTACTAAAATGCTGTTAACTTCCTTTCAAGGCAAAGTTAGCCCTTCATTTTATATGTTAAAAGAGATCATTTTGCCTTTTTTTTTTTTTTTTTTTCAGTATCCTACAGTCACCACTGATCATTCCAGACTAAGGGATATTGCTCTTACCTCTGCCAAATAACAGTGTAGTACAGTATGCATTTCTCTGGAGGATGGATGGGATAACACATGTTTCTTTTGTGCAAGTAGATTAATTCCCTTTGGGGAGAAGATAGAAGCCTCCTGTTTTTCAGATCCAGATAGATGATGCCAGTCTCAGACAGACCAGACCTCAGTGGGCCTTAATCTTGATTCTTTTCTTCCTCTGATGTTTAGTCAATCAGTCCTAGAATTGTGTTGAGTATACTTCATATGTATTTACTGAGCTGTTCTTTTCTCACTTTATTCTCATTGCCCTAGTTCTGATCACCTTCAATTCCTCCTTAGATAACAAAACAGTTCTCTTCCTGGTCTCTATGCTGCCAATTTCACACCCAAAAATATTAAGTTTAATCACATTGATAGAATGTTTATCAGTGCCAGGAACGATGGAAACCACTTCATTCATTTAATCCTTATAACAATCCAGTGAAGTAGAGATGGTTATTATTCCCTTTTTATAGGCAAGAAAACCACTGAGTTTAGAGAGCTCTCCAAAGTTTCCCAGCTGGTAAGTTACAGAACCAGTATTCATATTCAGACTGTTCCTGAAAACAATGAAGCTCTAGCTATCCTGCCCCATAATACCTTCCTACAAGTCGAACCTCAATTATTTAATGCAACATAGAGAGTTCTTCAAAGGTCTACCTCCATGTTGTTGGTTCTCCTCTTTTTCTATATTGCCCTTGATCTATTCTCACCAGTCTGAACAACAAGGAGTGTTCCCGTTCAGTCTGTCTACATCTCTGCACCTGCTGCTCACTGAGTCTAAAATATATTTTCTACCTCTTCTTTTTTATTTTTATTTTATTTTTTAATTGATTGTACACACATACACACTTTTTAAAACGAGGTTCTCCCACCTTGTCACAATGAACCATCATCATAATCTCTTGGGCTCATCCCTCCCCCCCATTTCATCCACCCACCCCTTCCCTGACTCTATACTTCAGTTCTGCTGTCAATTTCTTAGTTTTAACTTTTTCTTATCCTTTTGTTTTTTGTTTGTTTGTTTGCTTGCTTGCTTGCTTGTTTTCCCTATATTCTACATATAAGTGAGACCATTCAGTATTCCTCTATTTCTCTTTGACTTATTTCCGCTAACATGACTCCTTCTAGCTCCATACATGTTCACACAAATGATATAAGTTTGTATTTTGTGATTGCTGAACAATATTCCATTGTGTAAATAGACACAACTTTCAAATCCATTCATCTGTTTGGGGGCATTTGGGTTGTTTCCAAATTCTGGCTATTATAAATAGTGCTACAATAAACTCAGGAGTATATATGTCCTATTGAATTAATGTTTTGGTGTCCTTTGGTAGATTCCCAGAGGTGGAATTGCTGGATCTAATATAGTCCCAATTTCAGTAGTTTGAAGGTCTTTCACACAGCTTCCCACAGTTCACATTTCCATAAGCAGTGTAAAATTGTTCCTTTTTATCCACATCCACACCAGCATATGTTGTTGCTTGTTTTTGTTTTTGTTTTTGTTTTTGTTTTTTATATAGGCCTTTCTTACCTGCGTGAGGAGGTGTCTCATTGTGGTATTGATTTGCATTTCCCCGATTATAAATCATGTTGAACATTTTTTCATATGCCTGTTGGTTATTTGTATTTCCTCCTTAGAAAAATGTCTTTTGAGCTCTTTTCCCCATTTTTTGATTGCACTTTCTGTCTTGTATTTGTTAAGTTGTATGAGTTCTTTGTGGAACTTTCATATCAGACCCTCCATTAACTGGCCTTCTGTTCTCCCTCAGGTCTGGAACAGTTCTCACGCGCAGATTCTTTCCGTGGATCCTTCTTTCAGTTCTGTTCTTTCTGAGGCTCCTTCTCTGAGTTTAGTGTGCAGTCCTTTTCTCTCTGGGTCATCTCCCCTACAAGTTCTTTACTCTCCTGCAAGTTGCTTCTCTCTTATGCAAGTTACAAGTTACCTGTCCTGCAAGTTCCAAGTTCCAAGTCCCAAGTAACAGTCATAAGTTACAAGACTCCAATTCCAGTCCTGCAGGTTCCAAGCTCTAAATTCTGAGTTACAAGTTCCCTTCTTCTCTGCAAATTACAGGTCCTGAAAGTTACAAGTCCCTGTCCTAGTCCCAGTTACCAGTCACAAGGCCCTTCCCCTTTTCAAGTTGTAAGTCCAGTCACAAGCTTTTCTTCTCACGTGAACACTGCTATATCTTGATCTCCAAAATTCTTTCTTCAGTCGTATCTAGTCTACTTAAAAGTCCATCAAAGGCATCTTCATTTCTGCTATGATATTTTTGATCCCACCATTTCTTTTCACTTTGCTTCTTAAAATTTCCATCGCTCTACTTACAGTGTCCATCTGTTCTTTCATACCTCTATTTTATCTACTGGATCGTAGTACCTATTAGAACTTAACATTTTTACCATGGTTGTTTAAAATTCCTAGTCTGGTGATTCAAACATCCTGTTATGTCTGAGTCTGTTTCTGACCTTTCTTCAATCTTTTCAAACTCTTTTTCCCTTTAATATTTTCTTTTTCAGTAGGTTTTGTAATTTTTTTTCAAGTTATCTGATGTGATGTACCAGATAAACAAAACTGCTGTGAATAGAGTTAAGTAACATGGTGGTGAGGTGTGGGGGCAAGAGTAATGTCTTAGAGTACAATGATTAGATCTCAACTGTTTAGTGAACCATGCCTCTGACCTGTGGTTTTCAACTTCTCTCTTTGGCACAGGATGATTAGAAGGAAACAGATGTGGGCATTTGCTTTCCCTCAGTTAGTTAAGCTCTAATAAAAACCCCAGCTGGTTAATTAGAAACTAGTAAAGTAGTTTATCTTGAGGACAGGCCTTATAAAGAAGTATTTCTGGTATGTTTCCAATGGTTCCTGTTCCCCTCTTCCTACAAGAAGCATAAACTTTTCTCAGATATTCACTATGAGACTATAATAGTCAAGCTCCAAGTGGAAAATCTCACACAGGTATGGGAAGCTGCTATGACTGGTTTCCCCTGAAGATTTTTCATTACACTGAGTCTCCAGCAACTTGTTGTTTATACTTTAGAATTTCTTATTCTACCACTGTTCCGTGGCAGTTTTTGTTCAAGAGTTTCTGTTCTCTGAGTTGCAATTATTTTTACTTGCCATTCCAGCTCTCCAATTCTGAAAGCTTCAATTTGCCTTGTGCACTTGTGGATCTAAGGAGAGTTGTCACATTTTCAGTTTATTTGGCTTTTCATTTGTTATGATGGGTGACTGGTGGTTTCCAAGTTCCTTACATATGGAATAAAAAACCTGAAGTCCTTGACCAAAAGTCCTTGACTTTTGGTGGTTCTCTGATGCTCAGTTTAGGCATTCTCTTGGAAAACATTTCCTGACTTCCATGTCTTGAACGTGTTTGCCCTGTATTTTATCTCCTAGCTCTCTGTCCTTCCTCTGATATGGTAGTTTACTCATTTGTTTATTTAATACGCATATATGACACATCTCTCTCCTAAGCACTGAAGAAACCATTGTGAAGAAGAAAGTCTCCTTTCTCAAAAGACTTACAGTCTAATGGGGAGATAAAGACTGGAAAATCAGACAACTATCATGATATATTATGGTATATGCCTGAAGCTATATTTTTCATTAAAAGGAATTTAGGAGCCATGCAAAAAAATGACAATTTAACTAATTGGACAGTTTATAATTTATATATCTTTCTCCACTTTTAGTTTCTAAATTCTTGGAGGAAAGGCGAATGTTTTATTCATATTTGTATTCCCGGTATAAAACCAGTAATAAACAGGGAGTTAAACTTATAAAAGGAGAAGCCAGTATCTAAACCAGGATTCTTGGGGTCCTTTCCACCCATGCACACTTGCAAGACAAACCAGGTTACAGGAAAACAAAAACAGGATTTATTTACAAACAGGAAGTAAGCAAGAGTCACTGAGGCCTTGAGAGGCAGCCCTTTGTCTTACCCGAGTTATAGTTCAGTTTCAGTCCTAAACACATCTTCCATAATACACATGTTCCAAGATGGTGACTACCTTCTGCTCCAAGCCTGCAGCCAGAATTTCAAAGAACCGGTTTCAAGATGGCATCTTCCTGCTGTCTGCAGGAATTTCAAATGAAACACAAGACCAAAGATGGTGACTAACTGCAGCCTGCACTCCAAACACAGGAAGTATGCAAAATGGTGTCTCCTCATTGCCACTCCAAACCTGAAGCAAGTACTTGACACAAAATCCAGTTTTCCAGCAAGCTGTCCTCTTTTTGAATGTACATGTTTTTCAATTTCCCAGGTTCCAAACTTTTCCAGGTTTTCAAACTTTTCCACCAAATGCAGAATCCATCCAAATTAACTTCTGCAGAGCTCAAGTTTTTCCAGCATGTTATCTTCTGTTAGAGGTTCAAGTTCCAGTTTCCAAGCGAAGGCTTATTTCCTGAGACTTTTCCATTTCCCCAGACTGACCAGATTCTGGGATGCTAGCCTTTCAGGCTGCTGTCTGAACTGGGCAAAAAGACCCCCAATCCAGTCTGTCCTTAATCCAATATGCCTCTTTTCCAAGTCACAGCTTATTTTTCCAGGGCAATGGTTCCAGTGGCCCCTCTCCTCTCATTGCTCCCTCAGGCCCCTTTATTCCCTCCTGCCAGGCTCCTCCCACACAGAAATTGCTTTTTCTACTTGCAAGAACACAGAGTTTCTGAGTACCTTGATTACATGGTACCCACAGTAGGTTCCCTAAATTCCACATCTGTAGCTGGCAATTATTTTTAAGATAATACACTTAGCTTTACAACTAAAAAGACCAATTAACTCTGTAAATATTTATAATTCTTGGTGTCCTTGACAAGCCCCATTTTTCTGTCTGATTGGTAAATGCCACACCTTTGTCCTTCAGATTACCTCTTTTGAGGTAAAAAACCTTCTACCACACCCTGGTCCTGGAAGCACTGTAATTATCTGGGAATGCCAGCCTTCAGGTGCTGAGACAGTTTTCTGAGTCAATCAGTTTCCTTTTCTATGAAAAGGTTAGGATTTCCCTTGTGTGCTATTCACAAGCACACAAATCTCAGCCAGGTAGACTTTCCTTGTCATTTGCAGTTCCATATTTTCAGTTCTCAGTGATATCCTTAATGTGTCCTGGGAATGGATTTTGCTCATGGAGATTTACAATTAACTTAAACTTTTTCAGTCATATCACTGTGAATTATTAACTTGGGAACCTCACTTAGAGCAGAGAAAGTAACACTGCAAGAAGGTAAAATGGGATTAAATAAAACGAAAACTGATAGCCTATTTTCTTTAAAGCATCTAGGTAATTTTTGAATTTTGAGATTCACAAGAGTTAAAACAGCTGGCTGGTAGCTTTAAAATAGAGGGCAAAAGGAAAAAAAAAACAGGCACAGAAACTAAAATCTGTGTGCTCACAAGCGTTAACTAAACAAGAACTGGGTGAACTCACAGAACACCCCAAAACCAAACATAAATGCAAATACAACAGGCCTATACAGGTCACTGGCTGAGTTCTTCCACTCACACACAGTTGCAAAGAAACCTTAGAATTTAACAACTATAAGCTGCATTCCACAAAGAAAACAAAGAGGTTAATGTAGCCATGGGGGCCAGCTACCTCATGCAGTGTTCACCAGTCAAGCAGAGTGTCAATAACTTGTCACCAGGAGTGCTAAGGACAACAGCGATGCTGAGGAGTGGTCATCAGCCAACAGCTAGAGACACCAACCCCAGGGCCTGCGTTGCTCCAATCAGGCAATGTCAGAGACCCAGTCTCTGCAGGTCTTGACTCCTCTTCCTCACTGGTGGATGGGCTACTAGATGCTGCTGCTGGTTTCCCTTCCTTCTCCAGAGGCCAGGAATGGAGGCCTTCTCTTCTCTCTTGGGTCTGAAAGAGTACTCACTTGCAAACTCTTTCCAAGATTTTCTTGCAGCTCCTTTTTTGGGTTCTTGAGTTCTTTCCTTCCCTGGGTTCCAGGTACTTGTATGCTCAGACTCTGCCCTGCAAGATCCTTTCTCCTGTCCTGCAAGTTCCAAGTTACCAGTCCCTTCTCTCCTACCAGTTATACAAGTCCCAAGTTACAAGTCCTGCAAATTCAAGTTCCAATTCTCTTTCTCCTCTGTAAGTTACAAGTCCCAGTCAAAAGTCCCAGTTACCAATCACAAGCCTCCCTCATGTGGAAACACTGCCTTAAATCCACTTCAGGGTGCCCACCCTAGAGTCTGATCTATTTAACAATTGAGATCACACCCTATAGAGCCCTTGACTGGATTTAAGACCACCGCAACTGTTGCCTGCTCATTCATGGTAATCAAATAATTTCAACTACTTACTTTCTTGGTTTGTTCAGAATACTACAAGTCAGGAAAATTCCCATTAAAATCTATTTTCTCTTAAATAGTCAGAAGATATGGCAATACAGGACCTATTTCCCCATAAAAGCAAAATTTGCTTTTAGTTGAGCAGCAGCTGTCTTTTTACATTCAAAGTCTGCAGTTTCCCACTCACTTGTACATATCTATTTCAAAAATTCCTTAACTCTCTTGCTCTCTTCCCAACCTCCCCACTCATAATAGGCAATTTTCCTCTTCTGAAATTCCATTAGATTATTTTTACAAACTTCTTTATAGAATTTTGATAGGAGTCACTGACTTTTCCCATGATATATGAAAAGTAAAAGATCAAGGTTAAAGGGGGGTGAGGTTTTGCTCTATTGTGACAGAAATCTATTTTATAAGCCATGTATATTCTTAATGATATTGAGTAGGAAAACAAGCAAAACAAGGTGCTTAGCTAAATTTAATAGGAGAGCAACTAGCCTTTTAAAGCCACACACAGACCAGGTTTTTCCCAGTCCATGCATGTAGTAGCAAGACCACATAAACCTTTAAAAGGAGGCAAAAACAAATTTACTAATTAAAAGGGCAAAACAAACAAAAGTCACTAAGGGATATACAGAACCCCTTTGATAATCTTACTACACAGTCCAGTCTCTAGTCCAAAGAGCACATGGCTGCCACAGCCATGTGTATCCACAAAATGGCAGTTGTCCCACCTTAAGCCAGATGAAGGGGCCAAGATGGTGCCACACTCCTTCAAAGACACAGCTCGACTCACTTCAAGCCAGAAGAAGTCAAGATGGTGTCATCTCAAGATGGCGTCATCAATCCTTCTTTAAAAGCAGGAGATTCAAATCCACAAGGAAGACTCGAATGGCATCGTCAAATCTCCAAAAGGCACCGCTCTGACATTCTTTTAGCTCCAACTCCTAAGTGACCCAGAATCAGCAAAGCTCACTAAATACAACAGCAACAGCCACTTCAGACATCTCACAATGAAAATAGCACAGCAAATCTCTTCGAGTCTCCAGACAATTTCCAAGCTTTGACGTTTCAAAGTTAAACCAAGTTCTCAAGTACCAAATTTTCAGGTCATCCTACACAAGTTACAAATCTCTTCAACATGCTTCCCTAAACTCCTCGGGCCAGGATGAGAGAAAGCCTACTAGTGTGACTCACTTCTCTGCCCTGCTCCAGCACATAACTGAAGCAGCTCTGAGACTTTCGGTCTCTCTGCTCCTCTGTTCTGCTCTCTGCTGCTCTCTTCTCCACATGCTTTTTTCTTTTTTCTGTTTTTATTTTTTTGAGAGTAGGTCTCACTATTTTTGCCCATGGAACCTCAGGCTCACGTTGCCTGCAGTACCACAGACTCAAACAATCCCCAGCCTCAGCTTCCCAGGTAGCTGAGATTACAGGTGCATGCCACCACACCCAGTAATTTTTTTTTTGGAACTGGGTCTTGCTACGTTGCCTTGAGCAGAACTCAAACCACGATTCCTGGTCCCCACCTCGGCTTCCTAGGCTGCTGCTTACAGACACGTGCCACAATGCCTGGCTCCACATGTTTTTCCTCAGTCTCCTCCCTAATCTCTTAAACTTCTTCTCTCAGGAGAAGGCTTAACTTCCCTTCTCCAAGTCTCTGCCCACCAGGACAATAATGACTGCCATTCTAATGCAGCACCACTAGTACTGGAGGCCACAGCCCCCCCATTTCACCATAGCCTCCCTAACAATAATGTAGTCCGCACCATACCCAGCATGGTAAGTGCTCTTGTAAGAAAATAAGGGTGTAATCTGGTATTATAGGAATGAAAAAAAATTGCCAGAGAAAGGAGAATAGAAAAATAAGGTGAAAGAGTGCTTGAGGCTCTTGTATAGCCTATTATTTGCTGGTCCTGGGTGTTGACCTCTGACACAGAATGTGTTCTGACTCAGAACACATATTCATGGTTAAGGTGATCCACCTCCTGGCCAGTTCCCATGACAACCTTATCAGTACCTTTATTTATTCAGGAGTAACCTTAGTAATGACACCCTGACATTTCCCTCCCCCTCTCTGGAGAGAACAACAAATCTTTGGAAATGGGGCAAAGGTCTGACTTTGTGGCTGCTTTGAACTGAATTTTTGGACATTGAGTTGTCCCTGACTAGCATTACCCCATGACAGTGGGAAAGGGATGTGAAAAGAAATGCGATGGTCATACTTTTGACTTTCAAGTTGAGATCGATTTCAGCTGCTATGTTGTTCTGTGAGACTACAGGTGGTGCTGGTTGTTCAAAATAGGACACCTAACATTCAGGTTCAAGTCTTCTGCAGTCACTTTGGCCACAACACATACTCTGACTGGAAGCTCTAGCACCAACCAGCTGAGAGGATTAATAGTGGCTGTGGATTCTACCAATTGGAGACTAGCTTAAAGTTTTGTTATTATGTCCTGTTCAATGACCCCAGCACTGGAACAAAGGTCTGTGAAACTGCTTGCCAAATTTCTTGGTCTTCTAGTTTGTACAGGGGCCAGAAAGTATTGCAAGGAAAGACTAGCTACTTTTTTTTTTTTTTTTTTCAGAATCTGGGGATCAAACGAGCTCCCACTTCTAAGAATGCAGCCCAAAGTTGAGTTCCATGGTACAGAGGTAGATTGTCCTGTGACAAGTTAAGCATGAAAATAACCACTGCTCATATCAGGACCTTTCCCCTGTGGGTCCTAACCAGACAGCCTGCTGCTGGGAGAATCTCTGGCCGAACATCCTGTTGCCCAGAGGGTCCTTGACACACATCTTGTTTTCACCTTTATTCCTCCCTCTCTCTTTTTCCGTGTTCCACTTTCACTACAAGGCTTTCCCACCATTAACCCTTTCTGATTTATCATATATACCAAAGTGATAAGGTATAAAAACTTTGCTTATTTTCTGGGCTCAGACTTTGTAGAGGGCTCCTCTGAACCCACCAGTATAAAGTAAACTCTTCTGTCCTTCAAGTTCTCCAAGTGCGCTTGCTTCTTCTGAGATTAGTTCGGACCAAATTCTATAATAGTTCCATAATCCCTGACAGCAAAAGGAATGCCTGCAGTGCTTAGTGCATGACTATGCTCCAGGGTTCTTTTCTTCTGGCAACTAGGGATCCAAGAGATGGACAGCCCTATAGTCTGGGGGTTTTCCTCTTGGGAATTAGGTGTCTAAACTATTATCACAACCTTCTCTACCAGATGTAGAGTGCTGAGTCTGGAATGACTTGTCAAAAGGCAAGATCAGAGATTCAGGCAATCAGAGATTCAGGAGCTGGAACTCACCATTTGGAGCAAGTAAACTCTTGGTGTTCACAGAGGAAAAGGCAAGTGAAGGAAGTGAAACTACTTGCTGTCCCCACTATGGCTAAATTCCCATGGGTGGTGCCAAACAGCCCATTGTGGGTTTTGAAGAAGGAAAAAAATCTGTCCTTTACCCCACTGGACCACATTAGTCTTTGAGGGTACCTGGAACCTTTCAGCCATCTTGGAATGTATCACAACCGACTGCCTTCAGTTGCTCTGAGGTCTCCTCACAGTCCATTGAAGAACAAGAAACCAAGAGAAGAGTTATGAGGTTCCCATACCCTATTTTTCCATGGAGGCTGCCAATATTATGAGGAAATCAAGGTATGGAGGTGCAAAGAATAAAAGAGTCACCAGAGACAGAATGAATAATAGGAAAAGCAGAATTGTTGAAATATCCTGCAAGGAGGGGCAAGATGGGAGATAATCATCTGCTTTTGAAGAAGGACTTGAAACTCTTTGACAGCCTGGTATTTGTTGGGCTGTCTGGTCTTGGATGTTAATCTTTGACACAGAATATATTCTGACTCTGCTTGTATATTCATAGTCAAGGTGATTGGCCTTATGTCCAGTTCCCACAGCAACTTTATCAATTCCCTTATTATCTATTCAAACCTCCTAATCTCGCCTACTAGGCAAGCAGGGGAAGCTTAGTTTTTACCTCAGTAATGATACCCCAACAGGTACTTCTGCAATATGTTCTGAATGAATAAACAAACTTTGCTAGATCTTAAGCAATATCCCCTTTAACTAGTCTTCAAGGTTTATGTCGCTGTTTTCTGTGACTATGTAAGACCAAGGGAGATTTTCTAGTGGCTTCCTCTGATGGAGTGACAGAAAGATGAGCAGAATGACAGAGTTGAGCAAATGTTAAATTATGTTCAGTGTTAATTCCAGTGCTGGAGTATGAAAACATTTGTTGCTTCTATGTTCTGTCTGGATAGGATGCAAAGTTTGCCTTCACACTCTTGGCAATCAACTGCAACTGACTAATAAGGAAGTCAGTCTTAAGACAAGAGGCTCACCAGGATGATCCCAGGCCCTCATATCTATCTTGTATTCTCTGCATCATCACCACCTTGGGCTTCTTCATCTCCTGATCACCCTTTCTAGGAAGCTGCTAACAATTCTGAGAACATTGCAGTCTCCTGACTCAGCACTTCTACTTGTAATTAGGTGCATGATGTAGTATCTCTCTGTGTTGGTTGCAAGTGGAAAAACTAGAGTACCATTCATCTGAGAGTGGTAACCCAATCGTCAGGTAACATTAAGGTCCAGATGATTAACATCAACTTCTTTTTCTAGATGCACTTTGATTGGAAATGTGGAAAATGGAAAGATGTCAAGGAAAAGTAATACATAGCAAAAGTCTAGAGTTGGCCAGAAGCAAATATTCCTGAGAAAATAATACATGTTACTAGGTAACTACTTTTAACTTATATTCAGCACTCTTGGTAAGGTACTTAAAGAGACATCAAATTTACTTTTGCATAATTTTATCTCTAAATTGTTATGTTTTTAATTGATAAGTAATATTCCATTGTGTATATATGCTACATCTTTTTCATCCACTCATCCGTCTTGGGACATTTGGGTTGTTTCCATGTCCTTGCAATTATAAATAGTGCTGCAATAAACATCAGAGTACAGGTGTCCCTTTGTATAAGTATTGATGTCTCCTTTGGATAGATTCCCAAAAGAGCGATTGCTGGGTCAAATGGTAGTTCCATTTCTGTTAATTTGAGTGTCCTCCACACAGCTTCCTAGTGGCTGGACCAATTTGCATTCCCACCAGCAGCTTGATGAATTTATGATAACATGGGTATACCTAAGAAATCATATTAGCAGGAACAACTCAGAAAGAGAAAGACAGAAACCAAATGGTTTCACTAATATATGGAATATAGGAAAAACAAGCAAAAGGCCAGAAGGAAAAGTCAAAACAAGCTAACAACCAAACACAACACAACTGGGGGTGGGGGGGCAGTGGAGATGTGAGGGAGCGGTCTGGGAGGGAAGATGGTGGATGATCCCTTGGGAATACAAAGATGTGAAATATATATAAATTAATTAATTGTTATATTGCGTTGAAAAGGCTAATGTCTTCAGAAGAGAGATCAAAGTTCAAGGAAAAAGATTACTCCAAAGAAATCAACTTAAATTAGAGTGTCTTCAGGCACAGATCATACCACTCATTTAGTCCTCTTTTGACAATAGCAGTTGTATTATCTCTATCAGAACAGAATTCCTAAGACTGAGAAGTGGAGTGATTTCTGAGAGAAACCCAGACTCAGGACCAGACTGCTGATTTGTTGATATTCTGATATTGAAGTCTAGCCAGTCCCACAACTCAGAGTCCCTTCCTTCACCACAAGCAAGCCATTTAGTGACACACACAAGTCCTAGAACTCATTCTGATCTAAACAGAAGGATTTTAATAGCCCTGAACTCAATTATTTGTGGTTCAGCATGAAGTCTGTGGTACTTGTTGTCCAACATTGTCTGGTCCTACTACTGGGCATTGCTTTGTCCCTAGGACTGTATCCTCATTCCCCCTGGTTTTTTGTTTGTTTGTTTGTTTGGTTTAGATATAAATCCAATTTTGAGCAGTTTATTTTCAACAACTCTCTGACAAGAAAGAATCTCTCTGTGGATAAGGTCTTATACATTTATCATTCACAGTGAAAATCTAGCATTTTTATTTCTATGAATTAATGGGGAACATTTACATCTTTTTCTAGAAAGACAGAGATTTATGCAGAAAACACCACATAGATTTATGCAGAAAACACCACTTAGGTCTTAAAATAGGATTCTTTTATTATTTTTTTTATTTTCTCATTTTCTTAGATTGATCATCTTTGTATAGTTATTGTTTCTCAGGTATGGCCCTACCATCACTGTTGCAACCATGTATTACCACCTCATCCTCCCATCCTCCCTCTACACCTCTGGTCACTCCAGCACCTCACTTGCTACAAGCCATTGATCAACATTTGGCCTGCTGGTCTTTTTTGTTTTGTTTTGGTTTTGGTTTTGAGCAATGTCCTTTTCCCAGGTGAAGACCTGCATTCTTAGAATGCAGAAAACTAGGCTGCTCAGATCCTCAGAGTAATTGTGAGGTGGGTAGTTAGGCCAAGAACTTCAGAATCTTCTTGTAAGGTAAGTGTATGGAGTGATTCTCTGGACTCTTTGATACTGGAACTTCCTATGGTATGAGACTATCCCCTACTCTCCAGACCAATGTGGTCACTAGGCTTCATGCCTCCTTATTTTAATAACTGTCTAATCCAATCTGATGACTGTCACATGGTGCTGCTCCTAAGCCTTACAGTTCTGGCATCTGGTCTTGGGTATTGCAGACCTAACTCCCAGTTACTATCAGTGAAGTTCCTTGATGGGACAGACTTGGTCCAACTCCTCTCCTCTCTTTTCACGGTTTGCAGTTCTACCATCGTGATACAGGGTAATGACGCAGTTGAAAATTGAATAGACCCCAAAATGCCCTGGTGGGCAGAGTCTGAAAGAACTGAGAGAAAAAATGGAAAGCGGGAAATGCAGGGATAAAAGCAAAGAGCAAGGAGGAAAGGAAAGGAAAGGAAAGGAAAGGAAAGGAAAGGAAAGGAAAGGAAAGGAAAGGAAAGGAAAGGAAAGGAAAGGAAAGGAAAGGAAAGGAAAGGAAAGGAAAGG
>PVHY01016860.1:0-32804 GCA_004024945.1 Uropsilus gracilis
GAACAGACACACACTCAAGGGGTGATGAATCTGCTGCGATTTATTTGAGGTTTTCGTGGATATATATAGTGTTTTAGGCGATTACATCAGTATTCTAAGAGTATATGCGATTAACATATCAACAGATTGCAAATTTATCCTAGGTGTAACTTAAACATTTTAACTAACAACATAGTTCCCAAAAGCATCCCAAAACAATTTTTTACTTTGTTATCCCTTCACTGAGACTCCACCAAGGTAAATCGGATTTGCTTTGAAACTTAAACATTTTAACATAACGTTCTCAAAGGCATTCCAAAACAATCTTTTGTTATTCCTTCACTGAGACTCCACCAAGGTAAATCGGATTTGCTTTGACTTTTTTTTTTTTTTTTTTTTAGGGAAATACCCTGACCGCAGGGCTGCTTAGAATTGTTTACTAAATCAGAGGATGGCCTCAACAACTCCCTTGCCTGGGGTCTGGGGGCAGCGCCCTAAAGTTCCCCTTGTGAAGGTCAGCTCCCAGAAACACCCCTCCTGTGGGGGCAGAGAGCTTCGCCCATGGGTGCTTTCACCCCATGGGTCCCCCATTTCAGGTCAGCTCCCACACACACTAAATGCAAAGAATAAGTTGTAAACAAATAGATTTTATAATTCTTTGTTTATATAATTTCAGACTTATAGTTGATTTTGACACTTTATGCATATACAATAGATCTTGCAGTATTTATAAATATCCATTATTTTTGATTTTTTCTCCTGTCCTAAATAATTTAAAACTTAAAATACTGATGTTAGAAAATAGCACTATAGAGTTGACATTCTGTAGAATTCAGCTTGCTAATGGTGTGAAGAAATGAACTAAGAGAAGCAGAATAAAAGCACCAAAAGTATGATGAAAATTTGGAATTTAAAATATCTCTAACTTTTACTTCTGTGTTCAGGAGTGGCAAGTTATAAAGTGTGAAAATGTAAAGTTTTCTAATCTAATTTATATTGTCAGAGAAATTACAAGTCCACATTTCCTTTCCTCTATTAATTAATTGAATCACTTGATAAAAATGCAATGCCTATGCAGGTGCCAAACTAGGCATTAGTGTTAACAATACATCAAATAATACGTGTGGTAATTCATTTTTTTTTCAATTTTTATATTATCATCAACCCCAGGGTTCTCCCACAACCTTATCACTCGTGAACCAATGTCTTAATCTCTTGTGCCTCCTTCATCCCCGATACATGTGGTAATTCTTAAGACTATATATACACAAATACATATATGATTTAGAGATAGTTTATAATGGGGAGAGTTGACTTACTGTCTGTGTCAGGGAATTCTTCCCTTTGAATAACTTTTTGATGAGGTTAAAAGATAGCATGAATCAACTAAATAAACAAAGAAGGGAGAATAATTCTTATAAAAGTAATAGCAAGGGCAAAGAGTTGTGACTGATATAAATATAGCCTGTGTTATGGGTTGAGTTGTGTTCCCTGAAAAGGTATGTTGAAATTCTAATCCCACTATTCTCAGAGTAGATCTTTGTTTAGAAATGGGACCATGACAGATAAAAAGAGTTGGTAACATGAGGTTATACTGAAGATTATGTGCCTGTTGTCATCTGTGTATCTTTTTTTAGAGAGGTGCCTGTTCAGATCGTCAGCCCATATTTTTCATAAAGTTGTTTATATTTCATTGAGTTTCATGTGTTCTTTGTATATTCTGGATATGAACCCCTTGTCCAGCATATGGTGTTCACACATCTTCTCCCTGTGTTCTTAGGAAGAGAAAGACAGCAGAGCTTACTCTTTCTTCATGAGTGAATGATCATTATACATGTGAGTACACTAGAGGCAATCACCTATCCATCAGGAAGAGGGGCCACCTAGACACTGAAGCAACTTATGCTTTAAACTTGAATTTCCCAACCTCCTGGACTGTGAGAAATAAGTGTCTTATTGTTTAAACCACTCAGTCTATGGTATTTTGTTACAGAGCTGACTAAGGCAGTGACCTAGGGAGGTTGTAATGTAGGTGAGGAGTGGATGAGTTAAAACATTTATAGTGTAAATTTTTTATAATGGGTTATGTGATAGCATCATTCACTAAGAAAGATATTACACAGAAGGAAATTAATCTTAGCGCAGGGTTTGAAGTGATTTAATCATGTTCAGATCTAGATGCCTTAAACATCAAAATAGGAATGACTTCATCTGGAAATGAGGTTCTGGAGCTACAAAGTTAGTATGTTTCCAGTTTGTCTGGGACAGTCTAGTCTTACAACTGTCATGTTAGCATAATTCTTAGCATGTACATTTACTACCAAAAATAATCTGATTTGGATAATAAATTAAATGATTACTCTGATTATAACTAATTCTTTTCTTAGAAAGGAAGCCAGAATATGTTACCATAAAATGTCTCTTTGACATAAAATTATTGTAATCTAAAGGCAACTAAGAAGGCGTAAATGAAGGAGAAGATTTCTCTACTCTCCCTACTTTTGCCTAAAGGCAGGATATAAATTCTCCTATACTAGTAATGACCCTTATTAGCCCAGAGATGGCATCAAAGGAATATGCAAACATACTTAAATCCATCAGTTTCCTCATATATTTTTGTTTCTCACACCTGTCTCCTTGGAAGCATACAATGAATTTCCTTTGCCTTGTCATTGCTCTACAAATGTATTATTTATTGAAGATGATTATTTACATGCTTGAGTTACTCATTCCTGGGGTTTCTTCCATGTATATAATAGAGGTATGTACCAATATATTTATTTTTCTCTTGCTAATCTGTCTTTTGGTACAAGTGCTCCAGCTAAGAACTTGGAAGGATAGGACGAGAATTTTTTCTCCTTTAATATTTTTCCCAATTTCTCATATTTTGTAACTTTGAAAGAGAAATGCATTTGTTCTTTTCCAGCATGCATTCCCACCGTAATGCCCTAATTTTCCTTTGGGAAGTTCATTGTCTTCATTTTTATTTATGTGGGTTTGTTGGCTTAACTTTGTCACTAACTTCCATTCCAGTGGCCCAGTGTTGGATAAGGATGTGATACAGACACATTTGGGAATATTGGGAAACAGTGAATTCTAATACTTTGTCTGGCAAGTAAAAGGGTGAGGGTTGGTTGGAATTATGGTAATCATTAGAGATCACAAGTGGATAATCTGAAGTTTGTGTTGGTGGAGGATAAGAGGTAGAGCGTGGCTTGAAGATTAAGAATATCAAAGGTAACAGAGTAGAAAATAAAAGTGGAATTAGTTTTAGTTACACTGAACCAATGGATCATGATAGATTTGGATTCAGACATGCTACTGAAGTTTTATTTATGGCAACTATTATTTGTCCTTTATTGTTAGACAGTAACTTGAATCAGTTACAAGATCCTAACTAGTGTTAAATCCTAACTAGTGTGTTATTTTTCTTTACTTGTCATATTTATTCCTTATTTTTTTGCTTTCATTGAGGTAACATTAGTATACATCTTTATTTGTGTTTTAAGAGTATAGAACCTCTTCCTTCAGGGGTTGTTACCATATCACACCACCACCAAAACACCCAGTGTCAACTACCACAGATCATTGTGCCTCTTTTCCACTTTGTCCTTGTCCCTTCTAAATTCTCTGTGGTAGTTTCAGTTCTATAGTCAGTTTCTAGGCTTTGTTCAAACTTTGACCTTATCTTACCCTTTTGGTTTCTCAGTGTTCTGCATAAAGAGGTAAAATGTAATATTTGTCTTTCATTTTCTGACTTACTTTGCATGGTATAATCTCCTCCAACTCTTTCCATGTTGTCATAAATGGCAAGAGTTTATATTTTTGATGACTGAGTAATATTCCATTGGATCTATATACCATATCTTCCTTATCCACTAATCTTTTTTTGACTTTTAAATTATTCCCATAGTTTTGCTATTGTAAATAGTGCTTCAATGAACATGGGAGTGAATGTTTCCCTCAAATTATTTTTTAGTATTCTGGGTAGATACCTAGTGGTGGAATTGCTGGGTCAATTTCTAAGATCTGCTAGGTCAAATTCTAAGAATTTGTCCATCTCTTTATGTTATTGTACACATTAACATATGATGTTCATAGTAATCACTTATTATCATTTGAATTTTAACAGTATCTGTTGTAATTTCCCCTTTTTTACCCTATTTTGAGTTTTATATTTTTCTTTTCATCATGAGCTTAACTAGAGTTTTGTCTGTTTTGTTTATTTTCTCAAAGATGCAAATTTTGTATACTTTAATCTTTTAAAATGACTTTTTAATTTCCATATTTATTTCTCCTCCAGTTTTTATTATTTCCTTTCTTATATTGGATTTTGGTTTTGTTTTTCTAGTATCTTGAAGTGAGAGGTAAGGTTATTTGAGGACTTAATTTCATACTTCCTCCTCGTATTACATTTGTTGTGTCCCATAATTTCTGGAAAATTTTGTTTTCATTGTCATTTGTCTTGAGGCATTTTTTTTGATTTTGATTTTTCCTCATTAATTCAAATATTCATTCAGTAGTGGTTTTTTTTTTAGTTTTCATTTTCACTTATTAGAGGTTTTACATGCTTGCCTTTATGGTTGACTTTAATGCTTTTCCGACCAGAGAATAGTATTATTACTTTTGGTATTAATGGTATTACTACTTTTACACTAAAAGTATAGTTTTATTTCAGTTTTCTTGAATGTTGACAATTGTCACCCAATATGTGTTCAATACTGGAGAATGTTTAGTGAGCATTTGAGAAAATATGCATTCAGCCATTTTTTGGGTGCAGTGCCCTATAAATGTGGTTAAAACCTTCATTTAAATCTTTTTTGTCCTTAATTATTTTCTATTTTATCTGTCCATGGGTAAAAGCAGGCTGTTGATTCACTCACCATGAATGTATTTTTCCTTATATCTGTTTTCAGATTTGATGGTAATTGCCTTATATATTTTGGTGCTTCTACATTTGGTGAATATACTTTCATGAGTATTATGTTTTCCTGATGTATTATTTCCTTAATCATGATAAAATTTACATACCAAGCTGGCCCAGGGTAAATGGAGTAGTACAGTCAACATGCAAATGCACCTAGCCTTTCACCATGTGGCCACAATTCAGGGGTGTAAACGACTTGGGTCTCAGAAGTCTTGTGACAACCATCTCTCAAAACTCCTGCAAAATAACAAAAAGCAAAAGCCAAGAAGGAAAATCCTCATTCCCTCCTCAGGCATGCCCTTTCTCAATTAAAAAAAAGGCAAACCTTTATGTCTGACTCTTGTTATCATTTTTAACTGAAAATCTATTTATCTAGTGTAAGTATGGTATAAGTATATTTGCATTTATTTGTGTTGCATTCAATTTTAGAATTATTTTGAATTCCTTTGCTTGAGCCCATCTTTGATGTTCAGACAGTAGAAATCTGAATCTGTTTCTTTTTCTCTCATTGCTATTTCAAAATATTCAATCAGAGAAGTCAGAGGGTTTTCATTAATTCAATAAACATTTACTGAGTACATTCCATATTCCAGGCCTCTGAGTACAGTATAAAAAATGAGATTCCACTAATAACTACTGTTTACACTGCAAATTAATGGAGATGCCTAGTTTCCTCTTTTGTTAAAAAATATTTTATAGTTTACATTGAAAAAACAGGAACAACAGATGCTGAAGAGGATGTGGAGATAAGGAACTCCTTTCCATTGGTGGGACTGTAAACTGGTTTCTTTATACATTTGTTTGAAATTCTTTATTAGGAACATATTGAACTCTTTATCTGATAGGAGGAACAAGTCTTCCATGTATTTGTGATTAGGTCCTGGATATTTGTTCTCTGTGTGTTAATATTTCCCTAGAGACTCAGGTTACTGCTTCCCCTGCCCACTCCCCTTCCAACACCCAATTTTATCTCAACACGTCCCTACCAACACCCAATTTCTTACCTTCCAAAATTTAAGAATACAAACTTTCTACTTTTGCTGTAGGTGGTACTATTTGTGAGGGAGAGCTAATCTATAATTGAGTCTTCACTGATTGTGGGGAGGTTCTGTCTGCTGCTATTGTGTATTCTGTTTCCTTTCTGGAATTTTCTGAGGCTACATTAATAACTCTGTGGTGTCTGTTTAAGTGTGTCTAACCCTAAACTCTTCTATGTAGTTTATCTGGACCCATGTTATTGTTGAGAAGGAGTCAGTGGAACATTAATAAGTTATTTGTCAATACTGATAAGTTATTTGTCAATACTGATTCTAATATTAACTGTATATCTCCTGGTGTGGCGAGAACTGAGAGTGAGAATACATGTCAATATAGAGAATTTGATGTTGAATGAATGAAGGCAAAATGTCAAATATACTTTCCACATTTTCCCATATAATTGCAGATTGAGGTAGGAGCCCCATGATTAAAGGGTTCTTCAAATTAAGAGCAGTTAAAAATAACAAAGATGGAAATCTCAGACCATTATGCACAACACTGCATGTAGTGATAATGCAAGAATGATACACAGAGTTATATATGCAGTATCTGTAGAATGCTTATCACTGACATCTTTGATCTCTGGATAATTCTTAGATCATTACTTTTGTTTCTTCATTACTACAGATATGGACTCCAGCTCTTGTATCTCAGTGTCTCTTCTGAATCTGATTGACTTGGAGATTTAAATATATTCTTTACATCATACTAGAGCTTTCATTCATGCTTATATACTTTTATCACCTTGAATAAGGTGACTGTTGGAAATTTAGATTTTGTGAGCTTCTTATAATGAGTATATTTACCTTGCAAAATACAGTTTCAACCACTTAGGTACACATTTGGCCATTGCTAATGATAGTATAAGATTTCTTTCCCATTCTATTGTCTTATGAGGTAATTATGAATTTTACTATTATGCTTTAGACAGATGCCACATTCAGGGTGGGTATTAAAGACAAATGTAATAAAACTGAAGGGAAAACAATGATGTATATGTATATAGTACCTTGAAACTGGTTGCAGCAAAGAGCCTTCACCAGCAGTGAACTTACAGGCACCAGGAAAGAGAATAGTTAATAACTCCTTAGAGGAAACGTTTTAGAAAGAGAATTGCCTAACGGGGCTCGAGGGACATTTAGTCTTCCAGGGCACAGCAAAGGCAAGAGGATTGTAGAATGAATCCGGAATTTAGAATTGACAGAAAATATATAGTATTTGAAGTCATAAAACTAGATAAAATCTTAAAGTAGTAAATGTAGATAGGGAAGAACCTCAAGAATGGAGCCTTGGGCCATTCAACTTGAGAGCATGGGAGGGAACAGAATGAAGGTACAATAGACACAGAGAAGGAGCATCTAATGAGGTAGGAGGAACATCAGGGGAATATAATGACCTGGAATCCAAATGAATAAAGTGTTTGCTTGAGGAGGGAGTGATTAACTTTATCAAATTATGCCCACAGGTCAAGAAAGACAGGAATTGAGAACTGATAATTGAATTAGTCACTTGGGGGTCTTTATACTTTGAATTGAATTCCTATGGCTGGTTGGGTAGAAAGTCTGACTGGAGTGGTTTTAAAAGAAGATGGAAGGATACAAATTTGAGACAGCAAATATAGAAAAATATTTCCAGGAATTTTGCAATTAAGGGTGCTGAAGAATTATATTATCTGGGATGAAAAGCAAAGTGGTTAATAGAGTCTCTATGATTTGAAAGAACCATATCTATTCTCATTTTATGATCTTGTTTCTAGTATCTCACACTGTCAAACAATATTGCAAGAGTAACTTTGTGCACAGGGATTGTTGTAAAGTATCAGTTTACATGCTCACTGATGGCTAGCATTTTTAAACAGAAAGATTATTTATCTCTATTTGTCCTATCTAGCTAGCTTGCTATCACCTATGTATGCACTCATATATGTATGTATGTATCTGTTCTCTTTCTACCATCAATTTATAATTAGAAAAATGACATATCTCTGAGCTTGTCTTCTGTCCTCCTACTTTGTTTCTCTCTCTCTTTTTCTTTCTTTGTCCTCTCTATTTCTGTATCCTCAAGTGTGCAGATTCATTCCTCTATTTCATCTATTCTACTGCCATGGCTTTACTGTGCATTTTTGAGCTCATCTATTGCAACCTTTAAATCTTGAGTCTCTTTCAATTTCAATTTTAGGGATTCATTTTCATGCTTTAGTTCATTGATTAGGTTATACATATTGATGCTTTCTTTTTTATATGTTTCTACTTCCTCCCTTAGTGCATTAAATGCTATATCATACTGTTGTTCTTTTTTTCTAATTCTTCTCTTAATTGTTGGAGTGCATTTAACATGTTAATAGAGGAATCTTTTTCTGAGATGCAAATCATTTCTTTGATGTTTTCTGGAGATTGTCCTTTCTTTGTTGGCTATGGATTACTTCCTGTAGGGCTTGCTTGCCTGTTTAAAGTTTTTCTCCTTAGTGTGTTTTGCTTTCTAACCTGTTCTACATATTGAGAAACCATGGATCTTGTGTTGGTTGGCATGTTGATGGCAGTGTTTTCCAGGTTGAAAGTAGATCTGTACCTTAGTGCTTTGCTTGTATTTTAGTTTAGTAATTTAGTAATCTGTACTTTAGTTTAGTAATTTGGTGACCTCCAGTAGCTAACCTGGGTGTGGGCAGGGTGGGTGGGTTTCCAGAGGAACCCAGCTGTGGGTGTTGGCTCCCAGGGATGGCGGAGAGAGCGGCACGGCGAAGGGGTCCCTCCCAGAGACCTGGAGCCAGCGCGGGTGACCTCCAGCGGCTAACCTGGAATCCAAATAGGAAATGAAGAAATAAAGTTATCATTATACGCGAATGATATGATTCTGTATGTAGAGAACCCAGAAAAATCAACAGACAAACTGATTGAAATAATAAACCATTTTGGTAAGGTAGCTGGATACAAAATCAACACGCAAAAATCAGCAGCATTCATATATGCAAAGAATCAATCAGAAGAAGAAGAAATTAGAAAAAACACCCCATTTACTATTGCACCAAAGAAAACAAATACTTGGGAATTAACCTAACAAAAGACGTAAAAGACCTATACTAAGAAAACTATAAAACATTCTTAAAAGAAATAGAAGATGACGTAAAAAAATGGAAAGTCATTACCTGTACATGGATCGGAATAATCAACATTATCAAAATGGCTATACTACCAAAGGCAATCTACAGATTCAATGCAATTCCAATAAAGACCCCCAATGACATATTTTAAAGAGATAGAACAAAAGTTACTGAAATTCATATGGAACAACAAAAGACCCCGAATAGCCAAAACCCTATGGACAAAGAGGAGAATGGAGATATTACTATTCCAGACTTCAAACTGTACTACAAAGCCATAATACTTAAAACAGCATGGTACTGGTACAAAAACAGACAAACAGACCAATGGATCAGAATTGAATATCCAGAAATAAAACCACACATATACAGTCAATTAATCTTTGACAAAGGGGCAAAAAACATACCCTGGAACAAGGATAGGCTCTTCAGTAAATAGTGCTGGGAAAAATGGATCAAAACTTGTAAAAAAATGGACCAGGATAACACCCTCACACCCTGTACAAAAATTAACTCAAAATGGATAAAGGACCTGGAAGTGAGACCTGCAACCACAAAATACAGAGAAGAAAACCTGGGCAAAACCCTTCATGAATTTCACCTCAGAAATCCATTTGGGGAAACAACTATGGCTGGCAAAAAAATGAAGGAAAACATAAACAGCTGGGACTATATACAACTAAAAAGTTTCTGTTCAGCAAAAGAGACAATAAACAAAACAAAAAGCAACCCAACCAACTGGGAGAAAATTTTTGCCCTCCAGACAAGTGACAAGGGTCTGATTACAAAGATCCACAAAGAGCTCCTACAGCTCAACAAAAACAAAGCAAAAAACCCACTCAAAAAATGGGGAGAAGAACTAAAAAGACACTTCACCAAAGAGGAGATACGGATGGCTAATAGACATATGAAAAAATGCTCCACCTCACTAATAATCAGGGAAAAGCAAATTAAAACCACACTGAGCTACCATCTTACACCAGTAAGAATGGCCCACATAAATAAAACAGACAACAACAAATGTTGGCGCAGATGTGGAGAAAAAGGAACTCTCTTACACTGCTGGTGGGAGTGCAAACTGGTCCAGCCACTATGGAAGACTGTGTGGAGGACCCTCAAACAATTGAAACCATTCGATCCAGCAATCCCACTGCTAGGAAACTACCCAGAGGACATGAAAGCATTAATTCAAAAGGATACATGTACACGCATGTTCATTGCAGCCCTGTTTACAGTTGCAAAGAATTGGAAACAAACCAAATGCCCCAAAACAGATGATTGGCTAAAAAAAATGTGGTACATATACTCAATGGAATATTATGCATCCATCAAGGAGGACAAACACATGTCATTTGCAGCAACCTCGATGGAACTAGAAAGACTCGTATTAGCAGAAATAAGTCAAAAAGAAAAAGAGAAGTACAGGATGGTCTCACTTATATGATGGATATAGGGAAAAACAAACAAACAAATAAGAAAAAATGAAAACAACCAATGGGACTGAACCATGGAGCGAGAGAGGAGGAGGGAGAAGAAGGCAGGGGAGGTGAAGAACACAAAAGATCAGGATAGTTAACAAATATTAATGAAGTGGCAAAGCCCCAGGGTTAAACACACACACACACACACACACACACACATACACACATTTACCAGATATCAGAAGAGAACAACAGATCAAACAACCAACAACTGAACATCAACTTAACCAACCAACAATTTTAAGAAAAATGGGAGGAGTGATTGAAGGGGGGATACAGAGGGAGATATGGAGGGAGGAGGAGGGATCAATTAATGCACAATTGTGACAAATCAATAAAATGAATTTAAAAAAAGAAAAATGAATATGCTCTAAAGAAATTTTTAAGGAATATTTCATTTTATCTATTTCTGTGATGAGACATGTAGATTTATCTCTCTTAAGATGTATGCTACTACACTACATCCACAATAAGACACCATAGTCTTCCACTACAGCCCTTTGGACTCCCTAGCTACATTCCCAACCCTACCCTTTTGGTAGTCTCAATGCCATAGTTGCATTTTCAGGGTTTGTTTTGGTTCAATTTTGACTGTTTTTTTCTCATTCTCTATTTCCCATTCAAGTAAAATCATCTGCCATTTGTCATTCTCCTGATGACTAGTTCTGCATAGTAAAATTAATTGACTTAGCAAGATTTCATGTTTTTATTTTTTTGTGTGTATATAATTCAGCGATTAGCTACATGTAGTAATATATATCCATATATTGCCATATATAGTAATATATATCCATAAATTATATATTATATATATTTATATAGTTCTATTTATATAGGTTTCTATATATATTTAGCTATATATAGCTATATATAGGTATATATTTCTATATATAATAATATATATAGTTATATATATTACTATATATTGCAATATAGTAATATATACATTACTATATATAAACTACATATACACTACTATATAGTATTACTATATATAGTAATATATATAGTAATGTATATAGTAATACTATATAGTAGTGTATATGTAGTTTATATATAGAAATATATATTACTATAATATATATAATATATAGCTATATATAGTATATATAGTATATAGTATATATAGTATGGAATATATATATAGTATATATTCTATATATTACTATTATACATTATATATAGTATGTATACTATATATAGTAATATATGTATTACTCAGCTATTAACTACATATAGCAATATATATAGCTATATATAGCAATAGTCTATGATATATGTAACTACATCTTAAAGTCTATATTGTTTCCGATGAGAGATTATATTTTCCTTGTATATTAGGTATCTTTTCATCCACGGCTTTTAAGATTTTTCTTTGTATTTATTTTTTTTCCCAAAGTTTGGCCATGATGTTCTTTGATATGACTTTTTTTTTTAATTCTTTTTTTTTTTTTTTTTTTTTTTTTTTTTTTTTTTTTTTTTTTTTTTTTTTTTTTTTTTTTTTTTTTTTTTTTTTTTTTTGAGACTAGGTCTTGCTATTTTTGCCTGTGGAACTGCAGGCCCTTGTTGCCCAGGGTAACACAGACTCAAGCAATCCCCAGCCTCAGTTTCCCAGGTAGCTGGGATTACAGGCGCACGCCACCATGCTCAGCTGTTTTTTTTTTTTTTTTTTTGGAACTAGGTCTTGCTACGGGCCCCAGGCGGGACTCAAACCGCGATCCCTAGCCCCAGCCACTTCATAGGCTAAAGCCACCGAGCACAGCCCTGCCCCTTTTTAATTCTTTAAGACATGAATTTCTTGTATTTAGGAAGTTTTTAGTCATTATTTATTTGAAAACTTTAAGTCTTACTCCTTCCTTACACAGCATGATTAAAAAAGCATGTATGTCTGCAACATTACCTTTATTCATTATCATTTTTCTTCCAGCTGTACTGACTTCTATAGGTTAGCTGAATGTACAATGCCATTTTATATTTCTTTACTTTCTTCTCAAATGCTTTTTACTCTACCTGGGTTAACCTATCTTTTTTGATTAACTAAAGTCTGTCCTTGCATCAGATATCAACTCATAGATTACTTTTTTCTGGGTAACATTTACAATTTAGATACCTCTCTAGTCTACTTCCAATACATTCCTAGCATTTATCACTATAGGTATGTACGTGTTGATAGATCAGATACATAAACGCAGGAATCATATGTACTATATATCATAGTTATGTAACTGCACTAACATGTCAATATTTTAACATGTCAAACTATTTCTGAGGATATTGAATTTATATCAAAATTCACTTTATCTTGTATTCACATATTTTGAGCAAATTTTGTCATGTATTAAAAAGACTTAAATTAGGTTAATAGTTTAAAATTCTCTAATATGGCAAACTTGTTTCTCTGCTTTGCTCTTTTTTATTTTAAATAATCTATTTTGTAATGAAAACGAAAATATAAGTAAAGGTAAAAATGCTAAAGTACTGATTAATTAAAAAATGTGAGAGAACATATTGATGGGTCAAGATTAGTGAACAACAAATAATGTCATGTAAGTTTTTGAACTTGAATATACTTGATCTTTTCTTCAACAATGTCTGCCTTGGTATATTTAGGAGGAAATAATATTTTATTAGTGGAGAAGACTAAAATACATGGCAATAAGTTTAGGGTCTTTCCATATTTTTGACCATTTATCTAAAAGCTTTGTGACTTCTCACAGGCAGAACAGTGAAAGAATGTGTTCAATAAGATAATAAATAACACATGATCTAATATTCTAGTACACAGAGCACAACACTTTTATAAAAGTTAACTTTATCTTTACAATGTAGAAAGTTAAAAAGAGAGCCTTCACTCTAACTCTACTGAAGAATGTACAAATTGCTATTAAGAGGACTGAGTTTTCCAATTGGTTATGATTTGTTAGCTGCATGTTTGAAACTCAGGTTGTAGTGAAGGCATTCTCAATGTGCAAGGAGCATACATTTCAACTACAGGTCACATCATTGCTCTTCATTTTATACCTACACTTTTGTGTGCATTTATGGTATATATATCTGGCCATTATAGACATTTTAGTTGAGAGTCTGTAACTTTGACTAAATTAAACTTTGACACATTTCTTAATTCATGTGAAGTAGAATGAACTGAATTTTCTAGGCTTGTGTTTGAATTTTCCAGACCCAAGTGAATAATCTTGCTATATTCTGTAACTGCTCCACAACTCAGTTTTTAAAATTACTAATGTGAAGATTTTAATTCTTCACAGATAAATGTGAGAAAAACAGATGTAGAACTTCTGTGTTGCATACTGTAAATTAGTTTAAAATTGATACTTGTTTGAAGTTCTAACATAATTCCTGGAATAGCTGCTTAATACTGTGGAACCAAATTGTATATAAATGAAAATTTATGTTCAGTTCCTGATATAATTGCTCTGAACAAAGTTGCATCACTTTTAAAGAACATCTTAGTCATCATTATGTAGATTACTGTATTACTTTGCTAGTCATTTGCCATTACTGTTTTAACAGTATACCACAGACTGAGTTAAACAACAGAAATCATTTGCTTACCATTTGGAGCCAGGAGTCTCTAAGTTAAGGGTGGTGTTATGTTGAATTTTTTCTGAAGTATTTCTATACCCTTGCCTTGGGACAACAGCCTTCTCTTTGGGTCCTCATGTTGATTTTATCTTTTGTGTCTTTTTTTTTCACTTCCAACATTTAAATTCTTTAAAATGTTAATATAACATGTGATTAGGGTTATACCTAATACAAAGACAGGATTTCATGTAGAAACATGAAAATATACCATGATTTTTTTCTCCACTATTTTCTAGTAGAATTCTGAAACAAAATCAATCATACCTTCCCAAATAATAATTTTTAAAGGGAGAGACATAGCTTAGTTCATCATTTGCAAAGTGAGAAAGCTGTGATCGTAATTGTGCTTTAACTCCACACCCATTGCACCTTTTAATCACAAGTTCAGTCACAAACTTGTCAAACTTTTCATGTTCTCTCATTACTCTTTATTATTTCTCTGCTGGAATGTTCATCTTCCTGTTCCTGCCTGGTCAGCTCTCTTTTGACTTTAATGCTTAGGTCAAATATCACCTCATCTACTTTCTTAGGGAATTTCTCTATATTGTTTCTAATGCTATCAGATAATTTATGTATCTGCTTACTAATTTTTCTACCTATCTTTTCATTCTTGAGGCTGGATTTGTGTTCTATTCGTTTCCACCCTGCAAACACTCTGGTAGAGCATATATCTTTTCCAAGAAAGTAACTTAAATAATGCCATCAAACAGGTGAATGAATGGGGTTGAGTTGGGAATCCCCTTCAGGAACAGCAAGCTACTTTTCTTTCCAGACTAGTTTTCTCTGGATGTGCCTGACGTTGTACATTTACGGAGGATGGTGGACAAAGTCAACTCTCACTGCCTCAGAAGGGCAAGTGAAGAGTGATCAGCAAATGGAAGGGGAAGCACTAGCTTGTGAGCACCATGAATATCACACCAGTGGTCTGCAGTCCTTGACGGCATAGTAGCTTGACAGAGGGCACAGAAGAAAGTTATTGCTGAACTTGTAGGACTGAGAAAGTATAAAATGAACTTTTACTGATATGTAGTGGAGTACTGAAACTAGTGCTAGAACAAATGCAAATTGTTCAAATACATTAAAAATGCAAAATAATATAATAAACAAAAAGTGATTGAAAATGAAGGAAGATTAGTCATGAGTTTAGATAGTCACTAATTGCTTTCTTAAAATATATGTATTAAGCATCCAAGAAAGTACCATAGAGGTTTTTACATAATAATGGCAGATTAGCTTATTTTTGAACTTACAGTGTAGTTGGGTTTGACAGATATGAAACAATGTAACAGAAAAATATTATTTCTGAAATAGTTATTTAAGGTGGAAAATAAAAAATATATTGCTAGAAATATAGTTGGTGTGTGGCTAATTTAGATTGTATGGGAAGATATGGAAGAGCTGATATTTCGACTATCACGTGAATGATGTAAAAAGAGGAGGATCAATAACCATGAACAGACAGAGAGAAGTCCAGCAAGATGTTGGGGAGTAAAGACATGACCATTGCCTCTCCATTTAGCCACAACTCAATAATTGCAAAGCCAAGCCAGTTATTCCTGAACGATAAAAGCTTGATTATGTGTCATATAACCATTCCAATCTGAGTAAGTTCATCATTGGTTGTAGCAGACAAAGAATTGAGTCTTGAAATTACCATTTCAGGATTTTTAATAATAAGACTAAACAAACAGCCACTTAAAGTTTCTCAAGTTCTCTCTCATTCTCCTCCCTGTGTTCGCCTCAGGAGCTCACTCCAGGTGTTCTCTCCACCCATTCTCCACCCCCCCCAACCCTTTTATCACCTCCTCCTAGGTCCAGGTGAGCCCACTCACACATGTACACACCCACTGGGCCAGTGGTACACAGCTGTGGGGAGGGCACAACACCACAGGTGCTGGCCTTAAAGGCTAATGGTGGAAGGACAAAAACCCTGGAAATTCATTTATCTTAGACTATCCATAGGAGCAACAGTATGGTGCAAAGGAGTGGGAAAAGTTGCAGTTGAACTATGTTGGCAGTAACCCTGAGGCAGTGCAGCTCACCAAGGGAGCAGCAGCAGCTGTACAAGGTATAGTCTTTTCTTCAGTTATACAGGCCCACATCAGAGACTGTAGGGTAGTTGGTCAGGTTTTTCCCTCCATTAGCCTATATACTAGAGCCTGTGGTATTGTATCTTTGGTTTGTATCTTTCCCATAATTGTGTGGCTCAGTGAGTGTGTGCATGTGTAAGTGTGCATACATGGAACTACAAGAGGTGGAATAATGGGGCATGTAGCACACAAGCATTAGATAGAGGGAGTACAAGAGAGAGCACAGAGATCAGAGAGAGAGAAGGCTCAGAGGAAGAGAATGAAAATTCCTGGGGAGCTGGGAAGCTCACCTTCCTTCCGGCTTCCACAACCCTGGCTCTGCCCCACCTGGTATATATGAATAACTGCTAGAACCAATAAAGAACCTACACAGATTGCTGCCCCAACAACTGGCAATGAGAATGGCTGCCTTACAGAGACCTTGGACACCTAGCATTGTGTTCGTAAGGGGGTGCATGGGAGTTGGTGTCCATATCAGAGTGTGTCCTGTTGGTGAACCATAGGAGCAGGGGTGCAGAGATGACTGACTTTAGCCTGAGGCTCCCAATATAGAACAGCTGTAACTAGAAACAGCAGGAGAATCATATTAGATCAGTGTTTCCTCTTAGAAGAGACAATTACTTGTAGCCTGAGGCTATGATATTCAAAACACCTGCCTTGCCTCCATTCAGGTCCCAAATGAAGACAACAGAATGCTTTTATTAATCTGAGGTTTAAGAAACTGGATTTTAACAACTGGAGCAGCACCCCTGCATACAGCTCTGTACTAGAAAAAGAAGATATTGGCTCTAGCTTGTGACCCTGTTTCAACCACAGTCTGTGCTCAGTACTGCATCTAATGCTCAACTGTAGCCTGGAGGTTGATACTAGCATGAACTATACAAGACATTTAGATCAAGGAATTTTCCTAGGGGAGAGGAGCACTGTGTATCCTTACCACACAACTTTTGTTAACAGTAGCACAGTAGGATGGCACCAAGATTAAAAAAAATGCAAGATTTAAAAATTAGGATGATTAGGGAAGGGAAATAAAGTTTCTATCCTTAAGTGAACAGATTTTATGCAATCAATAACTAAGAGAATAAAATTATTGTGTGAATAAAATCCCTGGGAAGAGCAGAGATGATGGTTGCCCTTTCTCATTTAAAGGTTATATAAATAATTTCAAAATAAAGCTGTATGGTATCTCCTCAGAGGCAGTTCTTTCTACTGAAAGAAAGTATTAGTTAATGCTAAGTTTAGCTTAAATATTAAGCTACAATATTCTTCCTTTTTGGTTTCATTCATTGCATAGGTTTGACTTCCTGGAATATCTTAAGATATATATATTCTTCCTCTTTATCCCAACAGTGTATGACCCGTTGGTAGAACTTCTAATTATTATCATCACTTTCTTTATATTTCTTTTTCTTATTTTTAAACCTCTATAGTGTTTTACTTCAACTTTACTTTCTTTCCCCATAAAAACTGAACCATTTTGTATGACAAAAATTTATTGCTCTATTTTGTTTTATTTCTGTATATCTTGTATCAGCCTTCTAGAAATACCTCTGCATAGTTTATAAATACAGTTCTCTTTTCAGTGCTTGGTACTTGTAGGGTAAGTGAGTTTTCAGGGTTTTGCCCTTCCACCGTTGACCTTTTATGACCAGCACCTGTGGTATTGTTCCCTCCCCATAATTGTACATGCCTGGCCTAATAGGTGTGTGCATGTGTGAATGGGTTCATCTGGCCTTATCAAGAAAGGATAGAGGGGTGGCATCACCCTGGGGAGGGAACATGAGAAGCAGCATGAAACAGAAACCATGAAAGAGAATGAGAGAACATGATCGAGAGAGTCCAGAGAAAGAGCGTGGAGATTCCTATGGGGCTGGAGGGCTCCCCTGATCCCTGCCTCCCAGCTATGACTCCTCACCCTAGCCTTCCCTGTCCATTGTGTCTCTGTAACTGCTAAAACCAATAAAGAACCTATGCAGATTGGTGAACCTCATGCTTGCACTATAATTAAAGCCACTAACAGGCCCCTTGCCCCTATGGATACTATACTATACTATACTATACTATACTATACTATACTATACTACACTACACTACACTACACTACACTACACTACACTACACTACACTACACTACACTACACTACACTACACTACACTACACTACACTACACTATACTATACTATAGATTGGGTAAAATGATTGGTTATAATGTAAATAAAATAAAATGTTTATAAGGCTATAATCAGTATCAAAGTAACTGAGAGATACTTCTCTTGAGGAAAAGTTGAAGAAACTAGAGATATTTAGGCAGGAGTAGAAAAGATTGATGATATAGGAGGTCTCCATAAATATTTGGGTCAATTTTCATGTGGAAAATACTAGATGTGTTCTTCAAGACTCTACAAGCATGCCTTTTAATCTGTGTGCCTGGAAGAGAGATGATGAGAAATGAAAATTGATGAGCACTTGTATGACTTATAAAGATGGTTAGGCACATGGCAGGACTTTAGCATGTCTGCAAAGGATGGGGCAAATTAGAGAGAATCGAGAAAGAAAACAATTGAGTCAGCTTTTAAGATTTCCACTTAAATTTTTGTATTTGAGTAGTTTTGTGATAGTTACACAATGTCGGGAAGTGAGTTTAGTTTGAAGAGAGTGATATATTTTGAGTTGTGGAACTAACTAGCCAAAGGCTTAGCTGGATGACATGAAGACATTTAGGCACAGATGCTAAATATTTAGAAGTTAGTATGTAGCTGTCATGTAACCAGTCCTTGCTGCCAATTGTAGGGCAACCAGCCTGTTTGTGAGGCCCATTGTCATGTAAGCATCAGCTCACCAATCTGTGTAGGTTCTTTATTGGTTACACAGAAACGCCAGGAAGGACCAGGGACACAGGGGCTGTAAGCAGGCTGGCCACAGCCCCCCGGAAATCATCACACTCTTCTCTGGCATTCTCTTGTGCTCATGCTATCTTGCATCCCTATATCCCCTCTCTTCTAGGCCCAGGTGTGCACACTTTCACATGTGCATAACCACTGGACTGCACAATTATGGGGAAGATGCAATACCCCAAGTGTTGGTTACAGGCTGATTGAGGTAAAAGCCTGTCTAACTCACCCTATAGTAACTAAATCAGGGTTTAAAATTAGGTGTTTGACTCCAAAATCTAGACTTTTAACAATGATACTGTACAATGAGTAATAGTGTACTATCAAGTGAAAATGGAAATTAAGTCTTAAAAACTATTAATGGATTCCTGTATATGCCTGAAAAGATTGGGTAGATCTACCAAAAAAATGTAAATGACATTCTCTATGGAGTTTGAGGTGGGCATTTCTTTTACCTTTAATATTTTTAATTTTTCAGAAAAGCAAAACTTTAAAAATCATATATATTAAATAAAAATACTTGCCAATCTAGAATTATATACCAAGAAAAGGTTTTACAAGAATGGGGACAAAATAAAGACATTTCTAAAAATATAAACATAGTTATATGTTTACATTACTAATATATATTCATAAATGAAAATTGTAAGGCTCATGCATATCCAACAAAAGTGAAGTGAGACTTGATTGAAAATTGTTTCTAAAAGTAAATCAACAGCAAATAAAATGATAAATATATTGGTATATTTAAAGAAACAACTAAAATATATGAAGATATCTTGATGATAAAAATACACTATGTTGTTAATTATGCATACTATGACCAGCCTCATAATATTTAGGTTAAATAAATGCAAAATTTGTTCACATAGGACTGCCCTCATTTCTGATTTTCATTTCTTCTAAAAAACTCTGTACCCATTGGATAATAGCTCCAATTTCTCCCTCCTTCTAAACCTGATAATAATGTTTTTGTGCTCTGTCAGCATTGTTTAAGAAACAAAAGATGAGATATAATAAGATGCATGTGTTAAAAGAATTGACACTACAGTATCAGAGAACATATGAAGCTGGCTCCTCTCCAGGCGAAGGTACAATGGTTCAAGGGTTGGGCTCCAGCTTTTGTGTCCAGAGGAGTAGTTTTGCTAATACTCTCAAAGTCGATTTATTATTTAGGGAATGAAGAGTAATGCATATGTCTTGAAATTCTAATTTGCTTACTTTTGAGTAGTTTTCTTCCTTTTTCACTCACTGGACTGTTTCCTTTCTTGAGTATGGGAATAGGAATTTGCTGATAGGGTCATAAAAATATCTTTGGAATTCATTATACATTCTGAGGCAAAACCTATTATTCAAGGCATCTCTTACTGAAAAATCTCCAGATATAGGTTATCACTGCTCTGAGAATCTTAGATAAAGTCAGGCAAAATGCTTCCTTCCTAAGGTCTTAAGTAGAATCCTCTTAGTCACAATGATCTTTTCCCCCTTTTCTTCTAGGTATCATGCTTCTGTTGATTAAATTAAAGCTATCTTTCAATCCTATTAGGCATGATTAGATTTGTAGGCTTAGGTCTTCCTATTTTATATTAGACAGCATCCCTTCTTATTAGGAGACTCCTGGAGATGGTTAAGCTCATCTATTATATATCGATTTCAGATTAACTCTCAAAGGGCCAGGTCCTGTTCTATTCTTATGCATCTTGTCATTTTCTCTATTCACTATATGTGATATTTTCAAATTCCTATTTAGCAAGGTAGGATAAAACATTTACTTTGTAAGATATCTTTTCCCTTAATGGGATTTTTTTACTGGGTAAGAAAAATGGAACTGCTGCTATCATTTCTGTCTCATGTTCTTATAAAGAACATTTTTCTTTTGTGTTATCAAAAACCAAAAGGCAACAAGCAAAACAACAAAAATGTATAACTTGGTTTCCTTGCAGCTTTTTATCCCACCAAAATATTTCCCAGACTATATGAATATGCTGATTTTTCAACAACTTACAGAAATGGTGCTTTTGAGCATCCATTTTTTTCTTTTACTACTTGAAGGAAACCATGGGAACACAGCATCCAATTTTTGTTTGACAGGATCCTGGTTAGCAGACCACATGTTGTGTGTTTTTGTTTTGTTTTATAGTTGTTTCCACTGTGTCATATAATTCATCACAAGGGTTTTGCCAATGGAAAATGTCACAAACCAAATATATGAAATTAATGAGTAGTTTACTCTGTTGCAAAGGGCAGGTAGTGAACAGTCAGGCAGAACAAAAGCAACAAGCTTCCTTGCTTGTAAGCCTAGCTTACCTAACAGGGTCAGATTTTTGCGTGCAAAACAAAGATTTCAGAGCATTGATAGCCATCTTGATTAATTTTCTATCTGTGGAGGAGGTAAAATGAGTATGTAACATTAATTAAAGTAGTCATAATATTAAAGCAGCTAAGAAGACAGTAACAAATATAGCTATAAGTATTATGAGAGCAGTTTTAGAATTAAGTGATTTCTGGAACCCAAATTCATTTACAATGACTACTGTATTTCTTTTACAATATATTAAATGTGTAGTCCAAATTTATTCTCATATACTTTAGAGCCAGTTATGATAGCATTAAGTTTTCAAAAAGTGAGGGAGCTTAATCACAAAAGTATTTAACAGCTCATTTTGGTGAACGCATACTAATCAAGGAGAGAAGTAGTTACCACCACCTGTGAATGGTGCCAAATTTTAGCCCTTTTATTATTACTAATCATAGTTCACTAATCAAAATTCTCTCTCAGTTTCATCATCCTTCCATTACCGAAACAACTTGGTATTTCCAAAGTCAAGTCAGCTTACCTCTGATCTGTGTACTTCAAGTTCAGAAATACACCTAAACCCTATACTTTTTCAGAGTTTACTAGTTTTATCTACTTACACTAAGACCAGCAATGTTTCTGGAGCCTTTTACCATGTCTAGAATCAATGTATTACATTGAAACCTAAATGCTAAAATCCTAGATATAATTTGGAAAGGACGAAACATTGTAAGATTAGAGGAGCACTGTTAAAATGTTGCATCTGTTAAAATGATAAGGAAATACAAGAGGAATATGGGTCAAAAGTTTTCATTTCCTTTCCACATCTACTCCCACCTTGTTTCCTGGGGACACTCACTGTGTCACCATTATTTCCTGCCCTCTGGCCTCCAACTGAATTTGGACATGATGAGTGCCAGCAGAAAATAGGGAAGGTTGAAGAGTTAAGGTTAGATAAATTATTCTCCTTGCCCTTTCCCTAGAAGTAAGCACATCCTTAAAAGAAGATTACTATTTCTTTCTGGGTAGCCTGTTTCACATGGATTTACATCCTTGCAGGTTTCTCTAACTTCTCTCATGGAGAGAGCATCACAAGAGCAAGAGTTCTGCTATTGCTAGCCCAAGGCCCCTTCTGCACCCTCTAGTTCCCTGTTTCCTATGATGCTATTGACTGTGTATGGAGGAGTTGGGGTACTCCTAGCAGAGCGAGTTCCTAGTGAAGGAATAAGGGAAATGTATTGGGCTGCATCCCTTTGCCCTACCCATCTGGACTGGTACTGATATTGTGGTGTTCACTGATAGTAATGTCAGCTCTGGAAGCCCAGAGAGGAGGGATATTGGTGGTGCCATGGGCTCAAGCCATTTCCCCTCTCTACTCCCACCAGTCTTTGGATACCTTCAGACCACTCCCCTATTCTGCAGCAAGATCAGGTGCCCAGACATGGGAGCTCAGAAGACAGAGCTCTAATATCATTTAACACTTGCAAAATAACAAGCAAAACCACAGTGCCAGCTGCTGGAATTGTAGCTACTGCTCTCTCTAAGCTGCTGCTGCAGTCACTTAAAATATATATAGGAAAATCAAAAGCAGTAAAAGGGTGGGAAAAAGAGCAATACATGGCATGTATATGTGCTCACAAAGAGAGAAGAACCTTACAGAATCCAACCAAAAGACAAGGGAGACTTTTATCCTCTTGTCAGATGCAGAGTTCAAAATTGCCATGAAAAATAATTCAGAGTACTGGAAGATGAATCAGAAAAAAGAATGAGAAGTCAAACAGTTTAATAAACTAGATAATAATTGAAGCTTTAGGAAACAAGTTAGAAGAAATGAAGTATGTTCAATAGAGAAGATAAAGCATCCTGGAGAAATGTATGGAAGTAGAATAGACCTTATGGAAGATAAAATCAGTGACCTCAAAGTGATATTACACAAAGGACTCAGGTAAATGATACAGGGTAGTGACACAATTGAAATAGAATTGGGCGCTGTACTGCCCTAGTGGGTGGGCCTGAGAGAAAGACCCGCAAGAAGAAGAGAGAGACACCAAAGGGCGCATAAAAAGAGGAGCCAGAGATAGGAGGGAAGAGGAGAATGGTCGACTGATTTTAAAAAAATGGCTATCAATGCCAGGCTGGGGGGAAGCCCCCTGGAAGAGTAAGCTGGTGGTGGCGAGGAGCAATGGTAGGAGAGTTGCCTCCTGAGACGAAGGCAGTATGGAGTCAGATGCCAGAATGGCAGTCCAGGAGTGAACAGGAGTTGCTGAGAGCAGGCCTGGTGAATGTGGCCAGATGCTGTTGAAGGCAGATCTGGTACAGGAAGCACCTGGAGTCACAGCAAGGCAGCATATTTGAAAAGCTGAGTTTGCATCAGCATGTGTTGGAAAAGTTTGAAGAGCCTTGGCGAAGCCTTGGAACGCTGGAGAGAGAAGAAGCAAAGAGATCTGGAGGACTGGACTTTGCAGGGTGCCTCATGTTTGGAGTGGCACCATCTTGGATATGTGTGTGGGACTTTCAGAATAAATGGTGCTCGGAGTAAAATAACTGGCCACTTGTGGCATTAAGGACTTTTCATTTTCCTGGTTAATTTTCTTTATAATAAAACACTATTGTTTAAATTGCATTTGACTGACAACTGCTACGTGGGGGTGATACAAATCTGGTAAGAAGGTGGGTGGCAGAAGCCTCATTTTAAAGATGTCACTTTTTTTGTGACTTGTTGGTTGAATGCTTCTGCCCCATTATGACCTGATTTCAAAAGAAGGAGAAATATGAAAAAAAAATATAATGAAGAGACAGTGAACATTATCTGATTCTATTAGGTGAGGCAACATAAGGATAATTAACACCCTGGAAGGAAAATAGAAAAAGAACTAGAGATCTAACTCGAAGAAATAATAGAGGAAACCTCAGCTTGAGGGAGGATAAAATTTTACAAGCCTAGAAAGCTAAAAGAACACTTGGATTGATTATATAAAGCAGAGAGACCTGCACTGAGACACATAGGATACTCCCAATGGTTCAAGACAAAGAACATTGATGGTGGCTATGGGGAAAAAAAGGAAATTGATAAAGACACTCCCAATAGATTTATATCAGACTAGTCTGAAGTGATCATGCAAGCAGGGAGAATATGAAATTAAATATTCAAGATTCTTGAAGGTAAAAACTGCCAGCTATGAATACTATAGCCTCTAAGACTCTCAGATATGAAGGAGAAATAAAGGTCTTTCTATACAAACAGAAGCTAAAAAAGTCTAAAAATAATCCTTCACTGTTTTTTCCACTACAAGAACAATTGAAAGGAGCTCTCCTATCTAATTTGAGGGAAAGAATATCACCAAAAATCTGAATAATGAAATTGCATTAAAAACTATTTTTCAGGTGTTATGTTCTAATATTTTCTTTATTTTTTTTATCTAAAATGTTGTGGTCAATAGTCCAGATTTGTTCTTTTTAATAAGATATTTTTATCTGAAAGTTTTTTTAATTGCTGAGAATTAATCCATTATTTTTAAAATTCTACACCTCCTTTCTTTTTTGAATTTCTACAAAATGACTACTGAACTCCCTAGATTAATCTTCCATCTAATTTTTTTCTGTCTCTTCTTTCAGTCTTTTGATGTATGTTAGGAAAGATTTCATGACTTTTCTTCTAGCCCCGCCTTTGATAGCTTTAATGTTAAGTATTATATTTTTTATTGCTTTTTTATTGCTGTATTATTGTTCCTGTTTCTTAGTATCCATTATCTTAATTTGCAGAAGTAATAGTTTCTCAGTCTTCTTTAAGGATACTAATTACATAATTTATTCTATCTCTCTAATATTTTCCCTTTTCTCTCCACAGATAAATGCACCTTCTTAGAGAGAGGTATTGTATTGTTCCTCTTCCTTGAGTTAGGATTTTTGACTGTGAACTATGTGCATGTGATTTGAGAGGTACATGTGATTTGGATGTGAATCAAATTCTATTATAAACATGTGCTTCTTGACAGCCCGCATCCTTTGAGTAAAACAAAGATAGAAAAGGTCATCTATTCTGTCATGGGAATCACTGACAGCTGTTCTCATTCCAGTTCCGGAGTGAAGTTGGTGTGGCTGATCCTTTATGACACTGATTTTATATTTAAGCTTCTTTCTCTGTCCAGTGATGTGCCTCCTCCTACCATTTACATATGCTGGTCTCTGATAAACTATTCTTCACTCCAAATTCTTAGTTCAGTACCTTGCTTTTGGAAAATTAAACTGACACATATTGTAAGCTTAGACTTCATTCTTTATTCTATTTGGCAATAAAAATGAAATTTGTACATATTTAGGTTTAAAAATCAAAATATTGTATTGTGTTTGCAGACATCATGGTGCATACACGTGGCTTCTTTACTCTGCATTCTCCCTCACCCTAGTTCTAATTTATCTATGTTTAGTTCTAGTTCATCAATTCTGCTCCTGACCAAGGGGACTAAAATAGATATGGCCTTAATCACTGAATAGTTTAATACAAAGTTACTTCCTTTTTAAAAAAAAAATTATTTATTTATTTATATTTCACATCATTTTAGTCCCTGGGGGTCACCCACCACCTCCCCTTCCCACCCACTCCAGCTGGTCCCCATTCTCCCCTTGTACAGTTTCATTTGGTTGACCATATATTAGTGAAACCATTTGGTTTTTGTCCCTTTCTATCTGGCTCGTTTCTGCTAGAATGATTTCTTCTATGTACATCCATGTTTCCATAAATTCATCAAATTTGTCATTTTTAATTGATGAGTAATACTCCATTGTGTATATATACCACATCTTTTTCATCCACTCATCTGTTCTGGGGTATTTGGGTTGTTTCCATGACCTTGCAATTATAAATAGTGCTGCAATAAACATCTGAGCACAGGTGTCCTTTTGTACCCACATTGAGGTCTCCTTTGGGTAGATTCCCAGAAGTGCGACTGCTGGGTCAAATGGTAATTCCATTTTCATTAGTTTGAGGGTTCTCCATACTGTTTTCCATAGTGGCTGGACCAGTTTACATTCCCACCATAGTGTAAGATTGTTCCTTTCTCTCCACATCCACACCAGCACTTGTTGTTCAAAGTTACTTTGTTTTCGTACAAGTAGTGAATGCATTCCATACATTTGCCAGTTGATAATGAAATCTTGCCACATGCATTTTATGTTAATTAACTTTCTGAACTCATATCCAAATAATTGGAGCTAATATACTATTAGTTGATCAATACAGACATTTGTCATTTTCTTATTGGTAGTTCTTTTTTAAAAAAATTCTTCTTAAAAGTTACACATACTCTGAAACTTTGTTTCAGATTCTTATGCAAACAGTAAAGCTTATGAAAGTCTGACAGAAAGCCTATATATCTCAAAAGAACTAACAAATTGCAAAGTGCCTGCAAAGCACAACTTTCTTTCCACCTTCAATTCCCTGAGTGCTAGTGTGATGGGGATTCTGTTTCTCTGTAATCCATCCATGTCCTTATGCTTGAATTCCTGAGACTTATCTAGAATTCAAGAGATAAAGTGAAATCTTCCTTTTGTTTTTTTTTTCTCTTTTGTATTTTTGCTTGTTTTTTGATTTATCTTGTATTCTATGTATTTTTTCTTTAACAGAGCAGAGTATTAAAGTATTGTTTTAACAAAAGCCAAGTGTAATGCAAGGTAATTTATTTTCAAATTTAACATCTTTTCCCCTTGAAAAACAGTCTATGTGCTTGTAAACTTAAGGATTATAAAATAGCTATAATAGATAAGATAGGTTTTTCTGCTTTATTTACTGAAATAAAAATAATGAAAATGAATATCAGTTTGTGGTTTATAATCAACTAATGTCTATACATTTCTAATAAGAAGATAGAAGGGCATAGTAGTTATCTCATCAACGTGATGCAGAAGCATCTTAAAAGAGATATTCTTTAATAAAATTTACACTTAAACATTCCATGGATCATAAAAACTTTTCTATAAAATCTTAACTGCTGAGACAGTATATTTTAAAGATGACCGATTTCACTTTTAGGTTTCTTCTCTACAAATGTTAAAGCTTACATTTTCTTCCTAGCTATGAAATCTATTACTTTCCAATGACAGAAAAAATCCTAACTTATTCATTCTGGTGTAGGTGTAGTCAGTAGCACCACTCCTTTCTTTGTAATAGCATATTACATTTCATTATGTCATCCCACCGAGAAACCATCATAGAGAATTTGTGATATTGGTAGAAAAATATAGTTCATTTTATACCACAGAAAATTTAGAAATCTGAGTATACAACTAGGCAAATACTTTTAACTATTTGTTTTTGAAGTTCTAGTTTAAAAAAGATTGAGCTATGGGATGCCTGCCTGTATGTCTCCATTAGCAAAGCTTCACGGTTCCATGGGGACCAAATGATGATGTCAAAGCTTAAATGTTAAAAAACTAGTTGTTTGTATTCACTGACCTTCCTAGAACACCAGGCAGTTTGTTCATTAGAGAAGACCACATTGGTGTCTATGAGGGACAGATTTCCCAAACTCTGAACTCTAAGCACTAGTATGAAAAGTGAACTAGAAACTTAACAAGACTTCAGTCAATGAAAGTCAGTTTAATTGGTTAGATGTGTATTTTGGGATTTATCTTTGCATCCCAACCAGTCATACAACTACTATCAAGAGATAAACCAGAGAAGAGATGTTTACATTTCCTTCACTTCCATTATATAAATATAAATGCAACACTGTTTACACATACATATGGTTATAGATAGAGCTATTATTCACTGCATTACAAAGATTTAGACTTAGCAAGAATAACATAACTTCCTATTCAATATGGAAGGTCCTTCTTTCTGATTAATGTAAAATATTTACTGAGCAGCAACTTAGTGAAAGAATAAAGTAATAAATGAGGCACAGATACAAGGATGAGATAGCAGAATAGCAGGATCCTGTAGTCATGATTTCTTTCATTAGACACAGTAGATTGATAATGGTCAGTATACTTGACTCGGCTAATATACTTGAAAAACACAGTGTTTCTACTTGATTATCAGTGTCTTCAAGAGTAAGAGAAATAGAAACCACCAGAAAGTGAGAAAGCCTGAAATACAGCCTCATCAGCAATGATGTAGTGTAATGTGGAAAGGTATCTACCTCTTCCCTACTTAGAATCCTGAGCATTCTAGTAGTTTCTTAGACAGCTATAGCTTGATAAGTACATGGCCTCCCCAGAGATCACTTACTGCTGTGTGACTGGGAAGCTGACAGCACTTGGGGAACCTGGTACTAGCTTGGTGTTCTCATGAGACACTATTCCTTCCCATGATACAGGTGAGTCAGTCCTTTGGACAACTTAGCTACTGCACCGTCTGCAACTTCCTACTGGGCCTATCTGCAGCAAGGATCCACAGTGCCTACTCCTGCTGGTTTTCTTGTCCCTGATTCTCAGCAGAAAGGCACTCTCCACACAGCATGAGAGACTAAGCTGTAGTTTATGTGTCAGTTGCAGTTTTGGGATTCTGAGAGAGCGCCACCAGGAGAATTAGTCTTGACCAGAAAGCATTGTTGATCCCCTCTTGACTCAGGTGACTGCAGCATGCAGGAGTCTTATGTTCTTAACATTCTACAGCAGCCACCTACACCTCCCCATTCCCTTGCTTCTACAGTCCCCACCCTGTTTGCTAGGTTTTTGGTCCTCCATCCCAGGTTGGCTCTTGAGCTCCATTAATCCTGACTGGTTATAAGACTTCATCCAATATAACAATAGAAAGCACAGCACTCAAACCCAATACCCTAGAATAGTACCCAGCAGCATTTCTAATGTGAGTGTATTATATCAGGATTGAAAAGAAGGAAAATGGATGTGTTGATGGTGGATATGGTATGATAACATACAAATAAATAGTTGTGAACCTATACTTTGAATCACATACCATATTGTAAACAGATGTCACCTCCATAGAAAAGAAAGATAATGATGTTTTGTACTAAAATGAAATAATCACAGAGTATCAAATAGAATGAAGAGATATAGAGAGATTTATCCCAAATGATGGATCAAGGCAAGACTCTGGGAAAAACCCTACTACAACAGAACTAAACAAGTTACTGGAAATAAGGCTTCAGAACTATAATCTTAATCCTGCTTACTGAAATCAGAACAACGAATGAACAAGAAAAAAATATAGTTGGAGCAGAAAAGGTATGAAAAAGCCCCAAAGAGAAGAAAAGGAAAAAGAGGAAAAGGATACTCAATAACAGAGTTAAAAATGCCAAAATACTTAGCACTAAAAATCAGTGAGACTGAAGAAGGAATCGGTTTGATGGAAGATAGAATAGTATGTTATCAAAAAATATAAACAGAAGACTAAAAGGAATTAAAAAATAGAGTTTTAACTCTATTAATAGATTTCTCAATACAAACCTTACACCAGAAGGGAGTGGTATGACATAATTAGAGTGCTGAAAGGAGAAGAAAAGTCCAACCAAGAATATTTTTAAAATTATATATATATATATATATATATATATATATATATAAATCTGAGTAATAAAATAACTATCTGGTTAGTGCTTGTAGTTTCTAGTAACTCTGGGTAGACCGGAATAAAAGGGGAGAGAAGAGAGATTAATTAGGAATAGAATTAGAACAGGTAAAGTTATTGGTGTCTGAGCCAGGACTATGGAAATGGGAAAACAAAGTAAAGAATGTTTAAGAGACATATTCAAGAAGTATAATCTTGATTGCTTAGCAACAGAATGAGTGGGAGAGATGAGGAAAGCTGATGACCATAAATAAGATTTTATGTCTAGCAATGGAAGGGAATGGTATGTAATTAAATAAAAATGAGATTGCAGAAAGATAAGTTTAATGGAAAAAATGTTCATTTACTTTTGGATATGCTGGGTTTTTAGTGATCTTAGGATATTTTGGAATACCTAGAGGGTGAAAACTGAATTTGAGATGTCATCAGTCAATGCTTCAGACTCTGGGTTGTTGGAGATTGTTAGTGATGGGTGAAGCTGGAGGTGTTGGCTCATAAACGGAGAAAATATTACAAAATATTAGAAAGTAACTGTGGAAAGAAACTTCAGAAATATCATTTTTCAAGTGATTAAACTAAGAAAGGACACCTAAGTATGGATTATGGAATTGAACTCTGTGAACATTTTTGCCTATATAATTAGGGAATGTTGAGATTGATATACATATTACAACTTTCTAAATGCTACTCAATTTTTTTTAACAATTTATCAAGTATTATGGATGGCTGGAAAGGGCCACTTCTCAATAGCTCAAAGGAAAATTGTGAGTCTATTCTGTGATTAACAGCATCAAACTATATTTGGAAGCCTAATTTTCCCCAACAAGCAAGAGTTGATCTTATTTGGGATCTTATCTTGGGGAATGTGACTTTTCCAAACAGATTGGTTTTCAAAAATTTCAGTTTGAGATATGAAGGCCTGAGTGAAAGCATTCCTGGGTGTCTGATATTTAGAAATATGACCAATGTAAGCTACACTGGTTATTTGCTTCTATAGGTATAGGGTCTGATGTGAAAAGTCCAGATTCACTAAGGACAGTCTAAATATTTGCATCTGGGACAGTAGAGGGTTACTGCAAGCAACAGTTATTCTTTTCTTTTGGAAATTGGAAAATATAAAATTTTTGTTTAAAAAAGCCATGAAAAGCTATCTCTATGTCTTATTTGTATGGAATTTTGTTTCAGGATTAATCATTTGAATTATTATGGTTCATTAAACCCACATTTTCCTCAACTTTTTCAAAAACTAGAGAACAACAGAAAGATCAACCACCTAAATCTTTCTATAAGTTTTAAATTTTTATAAGTATATAAAAGTCATTCACTCTTTCCATTAGAATTACTTAGTCCACGTTGCTAGGTTTTGTAGAGAGCTAGAGAGTAATGGAAACTTAATTGGAAAAGAGAACAGGAGCTTGAGACTAAACCCCCTGAAAGGAAAAGTCATCTTAAAGTGTAATATATTAGCAAGTTGTTGCTCACAAAGATCAGGGTGACAACTGCAGAGAAGGGATTTGAAAGTGGGTTTTTTTTTTTTTGGATTTTTTTAAATTAAAAAATTCATTTTATTGATTTGTCACATTTGTGCATTAATTGATCCCTCCTCCCCCCTCCGTATCCACCCTCCAGTCACTCCATCTCCCATTTTTCTGCAATTTGTTGGTTGGTTAAGTTGATGTTCAGTTGTTCATTGTTTGGCCCATTGGTCTCTTCCGATATCTGGTAAATGTTTTTTTTTTTTGCATATACATGTATATGTACATTTATATTACATTAGTCCATTATTGCGTGCCCCGGGGCTTTCCCACTTTACTAACATTTGTTAACCATCCTGATCTTTCGTGTTCTTCACCTCCCCCATCTTCTTCTCCCGCCTCCTTTTTCGCTCCATGGTTCAGTCCCAGTGGTTGTTTTCACTCTTTTTTATTTGTTTGTTTGTTTTCCCCTATATCCATCATACAAGTGAGACCATCCTGTACTTCTCTTTTTCTTTTTGACTTATTTCTGCTAATATGAGTCTTTCTAGTTCCATCTAGGTTGGTGCAAATTACATGTGTTTGTCCTCCTTGGTAGATGTGTAGTATTCCATCATGTATATGTACCACATTTTTTTTAGCCAATCATCTGTTTTGGGGCATTTGATTTGTTTCCAATTCTTGGCAATTGTAAACAGGGCTGCAATGAACATATGCATACATGTGTCCTTTTGAATTAATGTTTTCATGTCCTCTGGGTAGTTTCCTAGCAGTGGGATTGCTGGGTCGAATGGTAATACCATTTTCAATTGTTTGAGGGTCCTCCACACAGTCTTCCGTAGTGGCTGGACCAGTTTGCACTCCCACCAGCAGTGTAAGAGAGTCCTTTTTCTCCACATTCGCATCAACATTTGTTGTTGTCTGTTTTATTTATATGGGCCATTCTTATTGGGATAAAATGGTATCTCAGTGTGGTTTTAATTTGCATTTCCCTGATTATTAGTGATGTGGAGCATTTTTTCATATGCCTGTTAGTCATTTGTATCTCCTCTTTGGTGAAGTGTCTTTTTAGTTCTTCTACCCATTTTTTGAGTGGGTTTTTTGCTTTGTTTTTGCTGAGTTGTGTGTTCCTTGTGGATCTTTGTTACCAAACCCTTATAACTTTTGTGGAGGGCAAAATTTTTTTCCCATTTGGTTGGGTTTCTTTTTGTTTTGTTTATTGTCTCTTTTACTGAACAGAAACTTTTTAGTTTGATATAGTCCCAGCTGTTTATGTTTTCCTTCATTTTTTTTTGCCAGCCATAGTTGTTTCCCCAAGTGGATTTCTGAGGTGAAATTCATGAAGGGTTTTGCCCAGGTTGTCTTCTATGTTGCAGGTCTCACTTCCAGGTCC
>PVHY01016861.1:0-32673 GCA_004024945.1 Uropsilus gracilis
AACCGCAATCCCTAGCCCCTGCTGCTTCATAGGCTGAAGCTTACAGGCAAGAGCCACCGTGCCCGGCCTTACTTTTAAGTTCTTTATAATGATATTAAATCTACCTAATAATCTACCACCTCCTTTTAAAAAGTTTAATTTCCTCCTTTTAAAAGTTAGCTGATTAACGAATTTAATTCTATCTGCAACCTTAACCTCCCTTGCCATAGATTCTAACACATTTATAGGTAGTGAGAATGGGACATTATGAAAAACCATGATTCTTACCAGAAATGGTTATTTTCTTACAGACTTTCTAATGTTTGACTGAGTCTCTAGTTGTTTTTTGTTTTGTTTTGTTTTGTTTTTTAAGAGACAAGGTCTTGCTATGTTGCCCAGTGTTGTCTCGAATCCAAGACTCAAGTGATCTCTAGCCTCCTAGGTAACTGTGATTACAGGTACACACCACCACACCCAGCCCAACTTGAGTCTAATTTTCATTTTGTCATTCTAATATGTAGGTGATGCTCTCTCATTGTGATTTTAATTTGCATTCCCAGCAGTTAATGATGTTGAACATCTTTTCATATGCTTATTTTCCTTTTGTATATCCTCTTCAGAAAAATGTCATTCTCTAATTAGATTGTCTGGACTTTTTACTGTAGAGTTTTGAGTTCTTCCTGTATTCTACATACTAATTCTTTGTTGGAGATATGGCTGGCAAATATTTTCTTTCAATCTCTAGCTTCTTTTCATCTTCTTAACTGGCTCTTTTTTACAGCAAGCATCTTAAATATTGATGAAGTCCATTTTAGCAACTTTTCCTTTTGTGTAATGTGCTTTTGGTGTTAATTTGAAGAACTCTGCTTAAACCCAGATCCTGAAATGTTTCCTTTCTTACTATAATTTTATAGTTATAGATTTTTACATTTAAATACACGATCCATTTTGAATTGATTTTGTTATAAGGTGTGGGATTTAGGTAGAAAGCTATTGTTTATAAATGTTCAATTGTTTCAAGACCATTTGTTGAAAAGGTTATACTTGTTCCATTGGATTGCTTTTGCATCTTTGCAAAGATTAGTTAGGCATATTTGAGTAAGTCTATTTCTGGGTTTTAGAATAAGCTTGTCTGTATTTACAGAAAAACTTGCTGGGATTTTTATAGGAATGGCATTAAACTTAGAGATAGCTTTACTGTGTTAAGTCCATGAAAATGTTATTTAGGTTGTCTTTGATTTCTTTCATCAGCATTTTGTAATTTATTTTCAGCATGCAGATTCTATACTTACTTTAAGTATATATGCAATTCCTTTTCTTGGGGGGGTGATTATAAAAGGTTTATAATTTTGGTTTCTACGTGTTCATTATTAGTACATAAAATTATGATCAGTTTTGGTATGTTGATCTACTACACTCTTGTACTCACTTATTCTAAGAAATCTAAAAATTTTTGTAGATTTCTTAGAGCTTTCCAGATAGGTATTTTTAAAATTATTTTTATTTATCTTCATGATCATGTCCTTATTATTTAATACTTTTTATTTATAACTCCTTCCCTTTTTCTTATCAAATTTCCAGATTGTGGACTTTTCAAAACTAAAAAAGCTGTAACTTTTATTTTTGCTGATTAACCCTACTTTTGGGGCCTATTTCATTAATTCCTAATATTTATTTTTACTAATATTTTCTTCCTAATTTCTTTGGGTTAATTTGATTATTACTTTTTTTTCTAGTTCCTTGAGTTGAGACCTTGATTAATCTCTTTAACCTTTATTGTTTTTAAGTAAATTCAGCAGATTATTTTTAGATAAATCTCACAAGTTTTATGTGTAATAGTTTTGGTCTTTTAAAAAGCTGTGCTTCAGTGTAGGATGATGGAAAATGCTTAGACATGGATGTTGGTGAAAGCTAAACAACAGTGTGAATGAAATAAATGCCACTGACATATACATGGGAAGATCGCAAAAATATTATGTAATGTAACATATATTCTACCACCATAAAAAAGTTTGTAATTCTAGTTTGGATTTTATCTTCAACTCAAGAAGTTTCAGTGTGTTTTAAATGTCTTGGGGGGTTGGTTTTGTTGTTATCATTGTTTTATTTGATTTCTTTTTATGCTAAATTTGTTAAATATGATTTGTGAAGGTGCCATATATGATTTGTTTTTTGAGTTTATTGATTTTTGGTGTAATCTAAAATGTTTAATTATTAGAAAATTTCATGTAAGCTTGAAGAAAATATTTACAATTGTTGGATAAACTATTTTAGATTATTTTTTAGATCAAGCAATTTAGTGGTTACCAAGTGATCCATAATCTTTCTTTGTCTGATCTGTGGGCTTTTGAGAGATGTTAGCAATATCCCACTCTTCTAAATTTAAAATTTCTTTCTATTGAGGTAAGGTTGGTTTACAACACTGTAGACTTTACAACACTGTATCACTTAGGGGTATAAGTTCACCCCTCTTCAGATGTTTGTTATTTCACCTGCCACTAATGTCTCCCACTTTGATTATAAATATAACAAAACTGCATTCATAGGTGCTTAAATGTTTATGCCTATTGTATCTTCTTGGAGTTATCATCTACTAATATGAAATTGTCTTTTTCTTTTTAATGAGTTTTTTCTCAAATTTTCTCTTTTATGATGCTAATATTGAAACTCTTACTTTACAAAAATAGACATATGTCAAATATATTAGTCTCTATTTTTAAAATGTCTTTTTAATCAAGTAATTCTGAAAGGTTTATAATGAAAACAAACAGTCCTGTACTTTATCCCTGATTTCAGTTCCATAGGGCAACTACTTCAACATTTTCAAATATTTCTTCTATTATTGTCTACCACAATAAAACTGCTTTTCTGCTATTTTTCAACTTTATATATTACCGCTTGACTTTCTATAGAAGTTGAGTTAGTGCTTCTGTGTTCTCTCTCTCTCTCACCTCTATTTTATCCTTCTAATATGTTAAATTATGATTTTAACACCACTGTTAAAATTTTAACATCAATGTTACCCTGACTGTAACAGAAGAGAGAGAACCTGGGAATAAGACTTTAGCCTAGTCAACCAGACACATGACAAAGTCAGCAGTGTTTCTTATTGACAATAATTTATAAGGCTTTATATTTTCTATAAAAAGAAAGGCCATACAGTCTCTCTGTTAGCATGTTTGATCAAATTTCCCTTATTTTTTCTAGCTGAACTTCAATAAAGCATTCAATATCACAGAAGTAAACTTGATGTTTCTACTCTTGTCATTTTGTTTCCCATAGTTGCAGGGATTTTGATAAATGCTGTGTCATGTGATTCCAATTCAAAAGAAAACACATACCCTCATATTTAATCAATAATTTTACTGGGCATAGCAGTCTAGGCTTGAGAATATTATTAGGATACTAGGTTTTCCTTCATGTTTGGAGGTATTTTGCAATATTGAATATATTTCCAATGGAAGACTATTGGTATTGACCAAACTTCAACAAGACCTAACCTGTCCTTATAATTTTGTATATGTAATTGTGGGAAGAGTTTCCCACAGACCAGTCTTCTCAAACCTTGTTTATTGTCTACTACCCACACAATGAATTGTCAAATCCTAAAGAATGAATTCTTATTACTGTACAGCATTTGTCATTTCACATCCCAGTACCAGAAAGACCAGTCATTGATGGGCAGGTACCTAAATAGTGTCACAGTCAGATGACTGTCCATGAGAATTCTATATAGAAGTGACTATAAGCCTGTTAGTCCAAACTAACTACCTCTCCCAATTCAATATAATCTCAATTTGATCCCAAATACACCCATTGTCACCAAGATCACCTGACACGAGCCAATTATGTGACTGCTCAGACCTATAGAATGTACTGGAAGGAAAAGGTGACTCTTGACTCCTCTTTTGGCTCAAAAGAGGGAAGCTCCCTCTTTTGCCCTCTTGAAACTCCATGCTGTGAGAAAAGCCCACCAACCTGCAGGTTGAGAGACCATGAGGAGGAGGACTGAGGAACCCTGTTGGCAGCCATTGCTAGCCACCTCTTGTTGGACATGTCAAGGAGCTGACAGCTGACAGCAGCCGCTCAGGAAATGCAGAGAAGCCCCACAGATTGGTAGAAATGATAAGTCCTTTTTGTCTTAACCACTAAGTTTCAGAGTGGTTTGTCATGGAGCAATATAATTGAATGTTCAAAAACCCAGTCTGAATGTCTTTCCTTTAATTGATAGCAACTTAGTCACAATTGGTTGGACTTAATGATCGACTGGGCTCTCTTCCTAACACCTTAATTTGAGTTTTCTATCTCACACCCTGTTTTGTTTCTTATCTTCATCCTGTATCTTGCCTGCTGTGAGTTAGGTGACATTATATCTGTTGCATTTTTTCTCACTTGGTCTGGAAGTCAGAAATTCTATTTCCTTCTCAGGGCTTTATTATTTTGGAAATAAAGGGGTAGGGTTTTCTTCATTTTTCTTTGGCTATGGAGAGCACTTTGGGTGTAATGAAGTTGAATTTTACCCATCAGAAGCTACTGTTTGTGGCCTAGAAAAATATAAAATATAGAGTAAAGCAATCAAAATCACCACAGGATACAAACCGTATGGGTCTGTCTATATAAGGGTGGTGAGTGGGTGGTGATTGGGAAATGGTAGAGGAATATCAGCATCAGCAGCCTTGTTCTTATCAACCCCCCATCTGGTACTTATCAAAAACATTAGTTCCTGGAGGTGGACCAGGTGTCCACATGCCTGTTCCTGACATTGTTTTGCTTTGATCCCTCCTTTTCTACAGGGCCCTGAAGCCTACTGCCTCCTCTCCCAACCTAAGCAGACACAAAAAAGTGGAATGTGCTCCAACCCCTACATCATGTCTTTACTGGGAATTGACTGACCACTGATGATCAGATCTCACAGGCCATCTCCTTGTGTATTTAGCTTCCAGCCAAGACTCTGCTCTGTATGTCTCTCCTCCGGCCTATGAATGAAAACCCCTTTGATCTAAACACACTTGCATATTTCTGAGTGGAGAGCATTCTCCCTATCATAGGTATCTTTCTTTCTAATTAAAGTCTCTCCATATCTAGGCTAGTATGTGCTCTATCAGCCAGGCAGAAACATCATTTGCTGGGTGGAGAACACGAACAGCAGTAGAAGCCTGGAAAGTAAACTCCTGGTAGGCAGGAGGAGCAGTGGCTTACTTGCCTTCTCTCCTAGAATTTCATCTCTGCACCTGGTATAAGAGGTGTTGAGGGCCGGGCATGATGGAACATGCCTGTAAGGTGGCAACCTAGGAAGCCACGGCTGTGGCCAGGAATTGCGGTTTGAGTCCCGCTCGGGGCACATAGCAAGACCTAGTCCCCCAAAAATAGTTGGTGTGGTGGCACGTGCCTGTAATCCCAGCTACCTGGGAAGCTGAGGCTGGGGGTTGCTTGAGTCCATGGTACCCCGGGCAACATGAACCTGTGGTTCCACGGGCAAAAATAGCGAGACCTAGCCTTAAAAAAAAAAAAAAAAAAAAGAGGTGTTGAGGATGTGTTTTCTGAATTAATGAATGGGGAGGTACTCAACTCAGGAAAGAGAAAAAAAAAAGAAGAAGAAGAAGGTGGAAGACCTGGTCCTGGTGTCTTTTTGTTCCAGAACCTAGGTTCTCTACAGTCACATCTGGGGCTACCTGGGATTCTGTAAACCTCTCTCTGCCATGGTGATATGTCACAGGGAAAGTTTAAGTTACTTTCTTGTGAGAACCACAACATTTAGAAATAGTTCTCTAAAAGGACTTGCTCCTGCAGGGGTCAGTGATGAGTGACAAATAATGGAGTCCATGGAGTCCACGTGGTGTGGTTGGTGCAGTCTCTGGCAAAGCTGTGACAAATGGGTTGAAATGCAGAGCTGTTGTCAGGTACTTGAGCTCCCAGCCATCTTTTTCCTGGCCTTTTCCATGTTAACCTCCAGTTTTTTGCAACCTGGTGCACCTGGCTGCCCTAGTGTCTCCACTGTGACCTGACTGCCCTAGTGAGTGAGGCAGGAAGTTGACCTGCTCCTTTTAGCTGCTTGTGATAGTTGTGTCCATTAAAATCCGTTCACCCCTCCTCTGAAGCTGCAGTGAGACTGCCCCCCACCTCCTGGAGGCTTTGCTGGGCTTCCTTTATGCTTGCCCCATTCTTGCTCCCCTCTGAACTATTTCTAGTTCTTGTGTGGGTCCTCTGACAAACCCCAAAATGTCACCACCTTTCTGGTATCTAGGGCTCTGAGTGGCATGAGGAAAATAACATTGTCTGACAGAAACTGCATTCCACTGTTTCAAAAGGAAAAGAAAACCAGACTCATCCAAAGCAGTTTGAGAACACATGAGTGTCTCCCAGTCACTGCACATACCAATTACGGGTTATCCCCGAAGAGATTTTGCTCACACAATCTATCATTAAGAGTTCTGTGGTCTGATTTCAATTTTGGTATATTTTCTTTTCTTCTTTATAGTTAAAAAATTATTTAAGGCTGGGCGCGGTGGCATGAGCCTGTAGTCCAAGTGCTGGGAGGCAAAAGGCCAGGGATCACTTGAATTCACAGGTTCGAGACTACCCTGGGCAACACAGCAAGACCTAGCTTTGAAAAAGCAGCTGGGAGCAGTGATGGGCACCTGCAATCCCAGCTACCGGGGAGGATGAGACTAAGGATAGCTTGAGTTAGCGGGGTCAGACAACCTGGGCATCATAGCGAGACCTAGTCTCAAAGTAATACTTATAATATCAATAATTTAAATCCGTGTTTGCCTGCTCATTCCTTCTCTGGGTTGCTCGGAATAGAAGTTATGTAACCACTGGACAGGAAGCCATCTCCCCTCACCTTGCAAGCCTCTGGTGCTCGCTGACCTCCCACTTTCTCTGAGATTTCGTCTCCCCCAAATATGCTGCTGCTCAGGTGAACTCAGTGGCATGTCACACAAACCAGTTCTCATTCCTGTAGTTTTTCCTTTGTTTCACTGAACTAAGTGAAGCTATAGTTCCTGGGGGCCCACAGTTCCTTGAACCCTCATTCCCAAGCCGCGGGCCTCTTCCTGGTCCTTCCATATCTGACAGGTCACCCTCTCCTTCTCAGGACATGGACTGAATGGTGAAAAGGCCCTGGCACTCTAACTACCAGCAAAGATGCTCCCGCTCTGTGCACTCAGAGCACTCCTGCCTCTGGGAACACAGTTTGTATGCCTAGAACTGCATTTGCTCATGTCCCCTGGCTCCTTCCCAACAGACAACTGAGGTTATTATGTGAGTGAAATCTGTCCGTCACCCACATTGCCAGCCCCTCCACACTTTTCTCAGTCTAGGCTGGCCTCAGAGCATTCTGCTTGCTGACTACAGCATCGGCTCCTCCCTCTCCATCTACCAATTCACGCGGTTCATCCGTCTGGAAGAGTCACCCTGAAAACCAGCTCCAATTTGCAGAGGGGCTCATTCTTGTTCTGTTACAGGAGCATTCTTTTTTTCTTTCTTTTTTTGAGACTAGGTCTCGCTATTTTTGCCCATGGAACCGCAGGCTCACGTTGCCCAGGGTACCATGGACTCAAGCAATCCCCAGCCTCAGCTTCCCAGGTAGCTGGGATTACAGGCACACGCCACCATGTCCAGCTATTTTTTTGGAACTAGGTCTCACTACACTGCCCCGAGCAGGACTCAAACAGCGATCCCTGGCCCCAGCCATGGCTTTCTAGGCTGCCGCTTACAGGCATGAGCCACCATGCCTGGCTTTTTTTTTTTTTTTTTTTGAGATTAGGTCTCGCTATATTGCCTGGGGAACCCAGACTCATGTGACTCGGGTACCACGGACTCAAGTGATCCTCAGCCTCAGCCTCCCAGGTTGCTGGGATTACAGGTGTGCGCCACCAAGCCCAGAGATTTTTTTGAGACTAGGTCTCACTGTGTTGCCCCGGGCAGGTCTCGAACCCACAGATTCAAGCAATTCTTAGTCTTGGCCTCCCTTCCTAGGCTGGGATTAAAGGTGCACACCCTTGTGCCCAGCCTGCAGGAGCATTCTTTAGCTGTTCCGGTACCGTAGGACACAGGATATATCTCCTGGACTGGGTACAGCACCTGGCTGGGGCAGGCGAGATGTCTCTGCCTGTGGAGGCTGAACTTACAAGATTGGGATAGATGGGTATTTCTAAAATCCCAGAGATTTCATTTCCCCAAAAGACACTACTGGCCATCTCCCACAAAACAATTCATTTATTATTATTTTTTTGACTGCTTCAGGAGACCAAGTAAAGCCACAGTTCTTGGTTGTGAGGTTGCGATTAAATGTTCTGTGAGGAAAGACAAAGAGAAGATTTTGTTGATGGGTCTGTCAGCCCTTGACAGTATGAGCAGATTCCATGAGCTACTACAACAAGCAAGAGACCCTCAGTGTATTGAGATGCATGTTGAACAAGGCAACAACGACATGTTTCTCCTGCTCTAAATCTTAGGGATTTTGGTCTGAAATGTGGAGTTTCACATTATTTTTCTGACCTGTATGAAGAAATCACAAATATATGAAACAAAAAATTGCTATTATCTGTCCAAGTACAGACTAGATTTTGCTCATTTTATTTCTTTGGAACAGCTCTCACAGAGTAAAATCTGTCAGACTGCTTCTAAAGTGCAAGTCCTCACTTTGATTCTCTAAAAAAACTCTTTATCTAACCATCATTGAGAGTTTATTTCCTGTTAACCTAGAAGTGAAGTCAATAGGTTGTAATGTAAAGGTATGTTTCACATTTTTCCAAGGGGACAGAAAAATTCCTTAACCTGAGTCTGAAACTGCAAAACATGGGGAAGGTGTCACTGTGAGTTCTCACTGATGTACTTAAAAGCTGCAAAACCCAACTCAGACTGAGAGTGCAACTCTAAAGTATATATTAACAAAAGGGAAACTGGTAAAAAGGAGTTTTTGAGGCCACCAATGGCCATCTGTCCTACGCAGATCATAGCTACAGTGGCCAGTAGTCTAAAACAAAAGCTGCTCATGCAAGATAGTGTTGTCTCTGTGACAAGAGTCTAGAGCTGGTGGCATACCAACAAGTGGTTGACCGGGACCCAACTCAGGGTGGCAGCTGGTGGTGATGAAAGGTGGCACTGCTGAGGTGGCACTGCAGTGCTTGTCCTAAGGCCCTAAAGGACTGTGCTGGTTCTGAGGCAACCAGGAGGTGGTACTGGATGTGCAGGAAGCAGAAGTGGTAGTCAGGTAGTGATGCCAGAGGATCAAAGGTGGTGGGCAGCTCTTAGAGGTAGTCAGGCCCAGGTAAGCAGTGTCAGTTAGTGCCAGTCAGCAGGTGGCAATGTGGAGAATCCAGTGGTTTGAACAACTCTTTGAAGTGGTGCCAGAAGATCAGGTATCTGCAGACAGCTTTTTCTGAGGCAGATCCAGAGAATCAGGCACCAGAGGCACTTTTCAGAGGTGCCAGGCACAGGCCAGTGGCACCTCTCAGCAGGGGATATGGAAGGAGAGTTGGTGGCAGGAATGGTGGTCAGGAAGTCAGGCAGCACAGCAAAGGATTCAAAATGACAAATTGGAGAACTGAAGGCAGGGACAGAAGGTCTTCCCAGGAGAGAGTGTCTCAGAAGTCTGAATCTCGCAAGTGAAGCTTTTAAGGATTTGAGGAGGTCTGAGTGTGAATCTGCTGCCCAAACTTATATGACTTTCAGGGTGCCTGGGTCTCAAAGCTGACTGGTCTGTTTTCAAAACTGGTGCCATTTCCAAGATCTGACTAGCACTGGTGCAAGCTCAAACCTGATTGGCATGTTTTCAAAGCCACACTGGTTTCAAAACTGAATCCCCACTGTCAGTCAAACTTGCCCCGTGGAGGTCAAAGGTTGGCTGTGGAGGTCAGAGGATGGTGTCTTAGACTACAGTAGAGCTGGGCAAACCCAGCTGCTTATCTGAGCCAGGAGTCCCTCTTACCAGCCCAGGTTGTTTTCCAAAGTGGTTGCACCACTTTGTGTTCCCCTCAGCAATGAATGCATTCCTCTGCCTCCTACTTAACACTTAATAATTTCAGAGTTTTAAAAAATGTTTCCCCTTTTAGTCATTCTGATGTATCTGCCCTGGTATTTCACTATCATAAAGTTTCACAGCACCATTTTGATGGACATTCACAAGTGTCTGAAATGGAACTGGGACAAAACAAAAACAGAAGAATTCCTTCAGTGAAACTGGAGAATGAAACAGGTGTGGGAAGGATCCTGGGAATATGCTTGATGTTGAGCTTATTCTGCAAAAAGCATCAACTTTTGGCTGAGTAACAGCAGGGGAGAGAATCAAACAGATCCCCCCTCCTCAGAGTCCTGGAAGTTCTCAGAGGAAAGAAGGAAAGGGGGAGGGGTGGGAAGCACACTAGCTAGAGGGCAGCATCCTTGTAAGCTGGGGAGGCAGCCTGCTGCCAGTCTGGTCTCCTGCTTGCTCCCCAGAACCTGGCTCACTGCCCATAACAGAAGCCCAGAGTGGAACACAGACTGAAAAGTGTCTAGACTGCTGGGGTTGCTTCCTCCTACCACCCCTTTGTGAGTAGTGCCTAGGTGTAGGGGCTACATTCTCCCGAAGGCTAGGGGAGACCCCCTTTTGCCCATTTCAGTCCCAGTGTGTGTGTTTGGTCATGTCCTTATATCCCTCATTCTTATCTATTCTCCTGCTCTTCCCTACCGCTGCTTCTTCTAAAACCTTCCCTGTGTCCTAGCTTTCTGCTCTCCCTTTTCCTAATCTATTGTATCAGCAGCAGATGTGTTCATAAATCCTAGCTCTGTTCCTGTTGTTCTCACAGCCAAATATCTGCACTGGCTCCCACAAGAGAGAAGCCTGTGTGTACCTTGGCCCCCACTTTCTCCTAGCATGTCAGTTACCACTGGCCTTCTACAGGGCTTGGGATTTGGACTTTGGATCATATTCTACCTTCACATCCTTTATCCTACCCATTCCTGCTGAAGCCACATCCTATTTAGTCCAGAAGACCTCTGCATGGAATGGAAGAAGTAGGGCTGGAGAATCAGATAGACGTGGGTTTGGACTCTGGTCCCCTTATTTCCTAATCAAGGGGCACTGAAAATCCCATAACCTAAACCTTAATGTTTTCATCTCTAAAATGGGCCTTACAAATGCCTACCTTTTGTGTGGTTGCAAGGTTAGCACATAATAAGTATTTAAAGAAAAGTAGTTGGGCGTGGTGGCACGTGCCTGTAATCCAAGTGCTGGGAGGCAAGAGGCCTGGAATCGCTTGAGTTCGCTGGTTCAAAACTACCCTGGGCAACATAGCAAAACCTGGTCTTGAAAAAGCAGTTTGGTGCAGTGGCGGGTGCCTGTAATCCCAGCTACCTGGGAGGCTGAGGCTGAGGATCACTGAGTTCATGGGATCAGGACTACCCCTGGCAACATAGAGAGACCTAGTCGAAAGGAAGGAAGGAAAGAAGGAAGGAAGGAAGGAAGGAAGGAAGGAAGGAAGGAAGGAAGGAAGGAAGGAAGGAAGGAAGGAAGGAAGGAAAGAAAGAAAGAGTAAAGAAAAGTAGATATGATTTTTGGTAATGCCTGCTTGAATAGGAAAAAAGGCTAAAAATAGGGTAGAGTTTATGTATAATCGATACTTGAACAACATAAGGATTAGGGTGCTGACATTCATGATAGGTTAAATCTGTGAATGCAGAATCTGTTGCTAGAAAACATCAGAGTATATAAATGCAAACCTATGCTGGTCGAGGGTCAATCATACTTTTTTTCTAATACCCTCCCAGCTGAAAAGTTAAGAATGCTTCCCCCAAAACTTGAGAGGAACTGTCTGAGAGACATGATAGGGTTCAAGTGTGGGTGCTGTTGCTGCTGCTGCTACTGAGTAAAGTGCCCTCACCCTGGTATTTGGGGTATCCCCATTCTAATGGTTCAGTCAAGATGCTCTCCCCATCCTTTCTCTAACCACTTCCTACCACCTGGCCAGCTTTCCTCCTCTGGAAGGCCTGCAGGAACAAGCACACAAGAGGGAATAGGGGCAACCACTTATGGAAAACCCATCCTCCAGTGTGGACACTGGGGTGCCTAGGGGGTGAGCAGTGCAGGAGGAAGGTGATGGTGAATGACAGAATACAGTTCCCAACTGGGAGCTCCAGGAGGATAGCCGTTGGAGGTTGGGGGGAGAATGCTGAGTTGAGCATAAGGAGGACCAGAAAAGACCAGTGGTCAGTCAGAGTTGTCCCAACAGAGGGACCCTCAAAACTCCAACGTGAAGGGTTTTCTTGGAGTAGAAAGTTCCCAGCTCTGACAGTATTCTAGAAGAAACACTATGATCACATATCAGGAAGGGGAATTACTTCTTCGATTAGATGCCCTCTATGCTCAACCTTCTTCTGGAATCTAAAGTTGAGAAGGTTTTGGGGTTGCCAGGGGCTTCCAAGTGCTTGCAAACAAAAATAAACAGAAGGAGCAATGAGGCCAATAAAGCAAGTAATTAAGAAAAGTAAGGCCCTTTTAATCCCAGACAATGTCTGTACAAGGAGATATATACAAAGTTGGGTCATTTTTAGTATTTGGCAAAGGAACACTTTTCTTTTGACAATTAGAATAGCAATTAAGTGCCGGGCACAGTGGCTCGTGTCTGTAAGCTTCAGCCTATGAAGTGACTGGGGCTAGGGATCGCGGTTCGAGTTCCGCCTGGGCCCCGTAGCGAGACCTAGTTCCAAAAAAATAGCTGGGTGTGGTGGTGCACGTCTGTAATCCTAGCTACCTGGGAAGCTGAGGTCGGGGATTGCTTGAGTCTGTGGTACCCTGGGCAACGAGAGCCTGCGGTTCCACGGGCAAAAATAGCAAGACCTAGTCTCAAAAAAAAAAAAAAAAAAAAAAAAAAAAAAAAAAAAAAAAAAAAAAAAAAAAAAAAAAAAAAAAAAAAAAAAAAAGCAATTAAAAACCCAAGAATTTAAAAACTGGACAAAAAAGTCATCACCCAAATAGAAAGAAAGCAAAATGTGACTGACTCTGAACAATTGATGGGGCCTAAGAAAGCATTAATTTGATCTTGGTATATTCTTAGCCACCCTTCAAGGTGTCTGGGGATCAGGAGAGAAAGAAATGTCATTTTTAAACTCTCCTTAACTTAGTAGTGTGAGGATGTTATATTCTTGATTGATTTCCTGAACTTTTAAAAAGGCAATCTGTGTGTAAAATTCAATGGTCTTATAGTTTCAGAAGAGAAAGAGGATTGCAGGCTTAGGTTGAGAGGTAGAAGTTTGAGGAGGGCCAGAGGATATGGGAGTGAGCCTGTTCTCATTTCATGCAGTGGAGACTCTTTAGGTTGTGGTTTCTACAGATTAGGCAGAAATCTGTTCTATTGTTGAGAACATCCATATAATCATAGAACAAGCAAGGTAATTTTAATTAACAAAACCAGGAAGAGTAGGGGAGAGAAGGAAGTCTCTAAGTGATCCAAAGCCTTATTTCTGGAAGAGAGTGTATTTGTGTCTGAGGGTTGCCATAGCTAAGTACGAAAAACGTGACTTACACAGCAGAAACACATTGTCTCACAGCTCTTCTGGAGGTCAGAAATCAGAGACCTTCTGAGGGCTGGGAAGGAAAATTTGCTTCCTATCTCCAAGCTTCTGGTGACTTGTTGGCAACCTTTGGTGCTTCTTGGCTTGTAAATGCATCACCCCAATATCTGCCTTCACTGTCATCTTCTCCCCTGTTCCTACATTGTGGGCACGCATGGTGACTTTCTTCCTTATGTGTTAGAAATCTGTGATAGATCATCTCAATCGCTGTTTTCACCTTCCTGTCTCAGTGGTTCTCAACACAGTTCTTGTCCCACCCAGGTGGTGAGTATATCCAGGCTGTTAGTACTTCCTTTCCTCTGCATTGTATCTGCAGCTGGAGAGACTGGATCTTTCATTTCTAGTGCAGGTCTATTGATGCTGGAGTAGACTGGAGGTGCTCAGCCCCCAGTCCCTGCCCAGTCCCCAGCCCCTGCCCACATAGAGGCAGAGGCCGGCTTCCCCAGCCTGAGATCCCTGAACCTGGAGTCCCTGAGACCCTGAGGTCCTGGTGGCATAGGACTTACCCTTGCCCCCACCCCCACCCCTGCCAGAGACCTAGGTTGTGGCAGGGATGAGCTGAAGCTCGTCTCCAAGAGTCCGCACAGTTAATGTTGTTGTTTCAGCATAAGTATATCCTTTGCAATATTTGGGGACATACTTATACTAAGAACTTCTTCACCATTTCTCTGAAATTCAAATTTTATTAGTATTCTGTATTTTATCTGGAGCCCTACCCCGGCCTAGCCGCTCGATGGAAACACCTAGAGCCTGCATACCTACCTCTGGACTTCTGGACTCTGGAATTCTCTGCCCAAATGAAATGGCCTTAATCTGCTTCCAGGACCTCTGTAAGTATTTTTACCTATTGCTCCTCCCTAGTACTGACTGTCCCTTTCTAGAAAGGACTATCCTTATAATTCTAGTCCCAATTCAAGCCAGTTTGGGAGATGTGGGGGAAGTAGACAAAGCTAGGTGTGAGGGCTGGGGCACCCACCTAAATCAGGGTTCCTAGTGGTGCAGGATGGAGCCTGGGTGGAAAGAGAAATATGGACAGCCACAGGCTGGGGGCTGGGGCCAGCTCTGTCTGCCTGTCTGCTTCCAGACTGGGATTCCAAGGAATCGAAATTCTAAATTTGAGGTTGGCCTTCAAGTAGTGATAAAGGAACATGTGGCAAGGTAGAAGAATAAAGCATATTACATAGCAGTTAGTACTTAGACATATGGTGTATGTGCCTCCTCCTGTTCCCTTGCCCCAGGCCCTGTGGATAGTATGGGCTGGCCTGATGTGTGACTGCAGCCGGAGTGAAAATAGAAACCCTCCAAGGCTGTCACTTCTGGGAAATGGACAGGGGAAGGGAAAGAGGGGAAGCAGAGAATAACAGCATTTTGTTACAAGCCTCTCTATTTGATTTTTATTTTACCAATGACTTTGATAAAACTTATGAAAATTATTTCAGTGCTAACTCCTCCCTCAAATCTTTCTGACCCTGCCCCCTGCTCTTGCCTTCCTTCTTGCCCCGTTTCAGAACTTCTCCAGCCCTTAGCGGCTGTGTGGCATTTTGCTCTGCCCAGATCACTCTCCTGGGGACCTCTACAGCCAATGCCACCTTCCCAGGTTTATGGGGTCACAGTCCCTCTTCTTGTCCCTACTGAGAGGTAACTTTAGGCTGAGGTCAGCTGACCTGCAGCCTTGCCCTCTGTGGGTTCAGCCTCAGGCTTACCCCTTGGGTTGGAAGAAGCCGGGATCCTGGCTGCAGCCTCCTTCTGGTGGTGGGTGTGGAGCTCTCCACAGAGATGGTGTTGCAGCTGGCCTGCAGATAATAGACAGGTGCCAGGTGGCTTTCTACTGTCAGTTTCACCTTCCTTAGCTGTCCCTGGCTTTGCCCATCTCTGTTTTCTTCATGTCTAGTTCTCTGCCTGCTCCCCCTGCTCCCTCTGCTCCCCACCATCCTACTTCTCCTTTGTCTCTTCCTTTGTGTTACTCTCTAGTCCTCTGCCTGCTGCTTGAACTCTGCTCTCCCAACAGGACTCAGGGACCATGTGTCTAGACCCCAGGCCCTTCCCTACTCTCTGAACCCATGTCTAGACACTGTCCTTTCTAGCTGACCACTAAAAGATGCCCGTGACTCATTCCCAGGGCCCACAGCTAACTCAGAGACTGGGAACCTGGCCCTGTACTTGGTCCCCATCTAGCACCTGGCACTGTCATTCAGAACACACCCCAGTTCCTTCCCTGGCCTTTGGGAGGGGCTAAACACTGGAGATTTGCTCGGTGCCCTGGGTGTGTGGCCAAGGCCTGCATTCCTGGAGACTGTGGGATCAGCCCAGGGAGGAAGAAAAAGAATTTCTGTGAAATATGCCCCAGTCAGTGTTGCTGCTAAAAAAACGGGTTCTGAGGACTGAGGGGAAGGGCAGGAAAGAGCAGGGAGGATGGTGTTGGGAGGAAGTTGCTGCTGGCTGGGGAGGCCCAATGAGAGGAGGGTTAGTGGCTGGGAGCAGATAGAGGGGAGCAGGGGGCAGAGGCTTCCTGCGGGAGCCAGAGGTAGCCTTCCTCCAATTCTTCAACAGTTATTTACAGAGCACCTGAGTGGCTGGCCCTTTGGCAGTCGCAGGCAAGAACGTGAGGAAGGAAGTACTGGCTGAGCCATGTGGGGCTCCATTTCAGGCCAGAGAACACCACAGCTGCCTCAAGGGTGTCGGGAAGAGGCCTAGGGAGAGGGTTGGTGGCATTGGTGACAGAGCTGTTAATTTGGTGGCCTGAGAGGGCCTTTCTGGGAACTCAGCACTTGAACAAGATCTCTAGAAAGGGGATGTGAGGTTGGCAAATATGGGGGACAGAGCACCCCCTACCACCTAGGTGGGAGCAAGTACACAGTGAACAGGGGAGAGATGTGGCAAGAGAAGCAGCCAGGGGCAGACCACTGGGGTTTGTTTTGCTTTCAAGTCTGAGAATTGAGACCCTCCCACCTATGAAGGGATATGTGAGAGGAAGGGGGAGAGTGGGAATATGGACCCAGAGCCAGAGCCCCTATTGTCTATTGTGGGTCAAGCTGAGGCCAAATCAATGGACTGCCCCGCCCTCCCGCCCCCCCACTGAGGTTGCCATAGGAGAGAAGGCAGGTCTTATTTCCACTCTGCCCACCCCTCAGGGGCACTGCTCACAGTGCTGCTTTTACCCATAGATGCACATGCACCAACATATGCTTGGAAATGCAGCACAGGCTCACACGTGTATGAAGGCACACATGCATGCAGATAGATTCATCAGGAATTCTAGACCGGCAAAATCAGGCTAGTCCAGTTCCACACAGGACAGAGAAAATGAGGCCCAGGAAAAGGAGAGACTGCCTGAGGACCCAGGTGATCTGGGTATAAGTATAGGTTAATACCTCTGGTTCCCTGAGCTTGTGTGCACCAAGGGCACCAGCAAAGTACCTCTGGAACCCCCTCTTCTCAAGGGTCCAGGCCAGCTTCCACCCACAGCTTCCACACAGGCTTAACAAATTCTGCCAGGGGCCTGCTGAGCTTCTTCTCAGTTATTCCAACAGGCTGCTTAGAGATGTGGGGTTGAGATCCAGACCGACAGACCCCTCTGGGCCTGGAGGTCACAGCTCCGCAAGAACAGCTGGCAGCACATCTGAGCCCTACCGTCTCCTTCCTCTTGGGGCTGCTCCAGGGTCCTCCAGACTTCCTCTCTAGCTGCCCTCTGGTCTTGCTTCCCTTCTCTACATTCTGTGGCACTCTGGCTGCCTGGCTGCGACCGGCAGCTGAGTGCTTTCTTTCTCTTTCCTGCTCCCCTCCTCTCCCTCCCATTTCTCGGTTTCTGGGTCTCTCTCCAATTCTCTCCCTGCTGGGTTCTGGACCTCCCACTCCATTTGCTCTCTCTCTCTCTCCAGGACTTTTTTTTTGCCTTCCAGGAAAAGCTGACGTGGCAGTCAGCAGCCCCCAGGTCGCAGGAGTGGGGCCTCTTTGGGGTGAGAGAGTCCCAGCTGAGCAGGACCACGAAGGAGGGGCTGGCCAGCACTGCAGGCGGGTGGAGTTGGTAGAAATGGGAGGAGTGAAGGCTGGGCCTGTGAGGGCTGGGGAAGAGGGAGCAGGAAGAAAAACTGTGGGAAGAAGTGAGCACCACCTCCTGTGCTCTGTTAACCAACTGTCCTAGTTTGCCTGGAGCTACCCAGATTTTAACTTTGTAAGTCCCAGGACCCCCAAACCTCTTGGTTCCAGGCAAACCCGATCTGTTTGTAGCTTTACCAGCTACTCTGAAACCAGGACCAGAGCTGGCAGGAGGGGATCACAAGCCTGGCCCCTTGTCTATGCCCTTCACCACCATTCTTCCTTTCACAGCTGGGGCTGCTGAGCTCCCAGGGAAGGTGGAAGGACTTGAGCATCTGAGAGAAGCTCTCATCCCTGGGCATGTAGGCCTCCATCTGTGATCTGGGGACAATCAAGAACTCCAGGGCCAGGCACAGTGGTGTGTGCCTTTAATTGCAGCCTACAAAGCACGAGGCCAAGGCTAGGAATCGCTTGAGTCTGCGGGTTTGAGACCCACCTGGGGGTTCGAGACCTGCCCAGGGCAACATAGCAAGACCTAGTCTCAAAAATAGCTGGGCTTGGTGGTGCATGCCTGTAATCCTAGCTACCTGGGAGGCTGAGGCTAAGGCTGGGGATCGCTTGAATCCATGGTACCCCTGACAACCTGAGCCTGTGGTTTCCTGGGCAACAAAGTTAGACCTAGTCTCAAAAAAAAAAACTCCAAAGGAGCCGGGCATGGTGGTGTGCACCTATAATCCAACTGCTGGGTGGCAAGAGGTCAGGGATCACTTAAGTTCCCGGGTTGAGACTACCCTGGGCAACATAGCAAGACCTGATCTTGAAATAGCAGCCGGGCACGACTATCCCTGACAACATAGCTAGACCTAGTCTCAAAACAACAACAACAAAACCTCCAAGGGGTCCATCTACTCCTGGAGGGCCCCATCTCCAGGTCTGAGTCAGGCTTGGGGATTGGGGAAAAGAGAAGAATGATGGCAGCCAAGGCAGCCTTCCCAGAGCTCCTGGGCTCTGAGGAAGAAAGAGAGCAGTTCCTCTGGCTTGTCTCAGGCCTGCTTGAATTTTCTCTCATGGGCTAGGTTTTTCAGGAGAAATGTTGGGGAGATTAGAGGGACTAAGAGGCAGTCAGCCCCCGCCTCCCCCGGGAATCTCACACATCTTGGGAAGTGGACATACCCACTCCATGTTCTCCAGGGGGTGGCCCTGGTGACCCCCTATGAAGTGCCTTGGAAGATGGATGGTTCCTAGCCAAGACTCCCTGGGTCCTTGTGGCCCTGCCCTGCCATCTTTCCCAGTGGGATTGGGGCACAGCTACCCCCTCAACAGTTAATGATGCACTTCTACAGGATCAATGTTGGGGATGGTGGGAGGGGTTGATATGGGGCAGGTTGTGGGAGATAGGGAGGAGGCTGGTGGTCTCTCTGGCTTCTCCTATCCTTGCCCTAATGACTGTTCTGCAGTGGGGTTTTGAGGGTAGCTTAATGTACATTTGCTATCAAGGTGTTCAGTGACCAAGAGTGGGGACCCAAAGGCACCCCTTGCCAGGAAGAGTGGTGACACACTTAGCACCCAAAAAGCCTAGGTCTTCATGTGCACCACATTTGTAAAATGTCCTGTGGTAGGGAACTGCTCAGCCTTGGGCCCTCTGCTGCCCCTCTCTGGGCCCAAGGTCCTAATTTATAAAACAAGGAAGGGAAGCATTTCTATTTCTTGTATCTGATGCCCCTCCAACTCATCCATTCATTGAGTCAAGAGATGTCTTCTGAGCTTCTCTGTGCCAACAATGAAGAGCTACTAGAAGGAGAGATATACCCTCATCAGGCTCTGCTCTAGTAGAGGGTCATATATATAATGGGGGTGAAGAAGTCACCGCAGATGACAGTAAAAACTGTGAAGATAAAGCAGGTTTGTGAGGGCAATTAAAGAGGGACCTGTGTCTCAGTGCTGCTCTGATGTGGTGATGTTTAACAGAAGCTTGACATACTAGAAGGTCCCAGCCATGGCAGGAGGGGCAGAGGTAAAAAGGATCTTTGCACTTGACCTTGGTGTGATTGGAAGAGGGAGTAAGGTAGAAACTGAGTTCGTAGGATGTATGGTGTCCTTTGTGTGGTGATGGTGGTTTACGGTCTGTGCTGAAGCACAGCAAAGCTTCACCGAAAGTCCTTCCTGACTGGTATTGAGATTGCTGATTTTTCCCCTCTGATTTTTGAATCTTGGCTTCCAGACTCTAACCCACCAAACTGAGAATTTTCCCAGAAGTTCTTTGCCTTCACCTGATAATTCTGTGCCTGGTCTTAGTCAAAAGGCCAAGAAGTGATACATATAGAATATTCTGGAAGGAATGAGGCCCCTCAACCTCACCTCTGTCTGCCAGGTGGGCAGTCTACAGGGTCACCTTTGAGCCTGGGGACCTCAGTCTCCCAACCAGGGAAACAAGCCCTCCTGGCTCCTGTCCCAAGCTTTCTGCTATGGCTACTGCTGTCACCTCCCACCCTGTATGGTGGGAACTGGGTCTGGAGCCTCTGTACCTTGGGGCCTCCTTAGACAACGAGGTATGTTTAGGGCAGCCCAGCCTCAGAGCCAGCAGAACATGGGCCAGGAGGACATGATTTCTTACAAAACAGGACCAATACTGGCTCCTCACAGAGGTGCTGAGGCCTTGGGGGTTTCATACAATTTGGCCTTCTCAGATTTTCACTGAAACATACCTGTCACCCACAAAGATATACACATTCTCACCACACACTCAACCTCACATCCACCCCCACCCCGCATCTGCACAGTTAGTTTCAATCCTACACAAACACACCTAAACACATCACCAAATGTACACACAAACTCACACAACCTCACTCCTACACAAACACACACTCTCAAAGTTTCCCAGATGCATATTCCCACACGTATACCTCCATACACAGTCTCACACACACACACACACACACACACACACACATGCACACAAACTTATCTGCACAACCAGAGATGTCACACCCACACCCATACACATACAAACGTGCATGTGCAACTACTTGAATAGTCCCAGCTTGGAGGACTCCCCCCCCCCTTTTCATTCCTGTTTGAAGTGAGGTTAAAAGTCCCCCACCTTTCGTGAGATTCAGTTTCTTGCTTTTGCTCCATAAAAACGCTTCTGGCCCCTTCTTTTCTTGAGTTCTGTCCAGACAGTGCTGTGTCTTTAAGGAAGCTGAAGCTGCTAAAAGTGAGTGAGAGAGAGGGAGGGGAAAAAAAAACCAGGAAAACTTTGGCATCTTTTCCCCCTCAAGTTTCTGGTGTCACTTATGAAACACGGGTCCTTGTTGCTGCAGAGAAGCAGTTGTTTTTCTGGAAGGAGGGAACTTGGGTCTGGGCTCCTTCTCTGCAGAATCCTTGCAGCAGAGTTCCCAGGCGCCCTGTGAGGCTGGGCAAGCGGGCATGCACAGGAGTAGGTAGGGATAGGCTGCCCTCCCTCCAGCACTCCAGGCCTCCTCGGATACTCCTGAACTTGCAGACTGTGGAAAGCTAACTTTGTGCTTTGTTACTTTTTGGTTCCATCTTAGAAGAGACTCAGTTACCAAGAAAGAGAACTTTGACGGTAAGTCAGGGGGAGAGGGGAGGCCTGCTGGGCATAGGGCCAGGTTCCTCGGGCACGTCTTGTGGGCTTGAGGTGCTGAGGACCTGGCTTGAATCTGTTTGGGGGGCACCTTGCCCCTTGACAGCTGCAACCCTAGAATCTCAGCAGCATTTTGGCTGAGCAACTGGCCTCACCTAAGCCAGCTGAGAGATTGTGGAGGGGTAGGGGGGAGGTTTATTTAGGCAGCTGCCTGGTGTAGTTTGAACAGAACAGGCCACGGGTGTGATTCTATAGAAAGAGTCTGGTGTCTGCTGTGGTCACGGCCCATAGGAGCAGGACGGGGGGGTGGGGCGGATGGGGGTGGTGTGCACTGCACAAGGAGCCTTGTCTGGACTAGGGCAAAGCATACCTATGGGGGGCTCCGGTGGGAGGGACTGCAGTCAGGATGTGGGAGGGTAGGAGGGAGGTTCTGTGAAGTGCTGGGGGAAGGGGCGGCTGGAAAGCAGATTTCAAGTCATAAAGTCAGCTAGAAGCTGACCGAGCAGGGAGAGCGCTCTGCTGGAAGGAGGTGCTGGGTCCTCTTCTGTCCTGTCTTATTCCAGCCCGGCTGCCTGACCTCTGGCAAGTCCTGGCCCTTTGGGCCTCAGTTTCCCCTTCTATTAAATAGGGGGTAGTGGGCTCAGTGGCATTGGGTCTTAGCTGGGGCAAGGTCTTCTGATGGGGAAGAGCTCTGAGCTGTGGTCCATGGGGGTGAATTCCTTCCATGGGTTCTTGGGGTCACCTGGGTGGCTTGTCCTTCTCTACAGGAGGAAGGATGCAGGAGCTGAATCTGCTGTGCTGGGTGGTCCTCCTGGGCCTGGTGCGGGCCTGTCCCGTGCCCTGTGACTGCGGGGAGAAGTATGGGTTCCAGATCGCTGACTGCGCCTACCGAGACCTGGAGGCTGTGCCACCAGGCTTCCCAGCCAACGTAACCACGCTGAGCCTGTCAGCCAACCGGCTGCCAGGCCTGCCACAGGGTGCCTTCAGGGAGGTGCTCCTGCTGCAGTCGCTGTGGTTGGCACACAACGAGATCCGCACAGTGGCCACAGGCGCCCTGGCCCCTCTGGGCAATCTCAAGAGCCTGGACCTTAGCCACAACCTCATCTCTGACTTTGCCTGGAGTGACCTGCACAACCTCAGTGCTCTCCAGCTGCTCAAGATGGACAGCAACGAGCTGACCTTCATCCCCCGTGATGCTTTCCGCAGTCTCCGTGCCCTGCGTTCGCTGCAGCTCAACCACAACCGCTTGCACACGCTGACTGAGGGTACCTTCACGCCCCTCACGGCGCTGTCTCACCTGCAGATCAACGATAACCCTTTTGACTGTACCTGTGGCATCATGTGGTTCAAGACATGGGCCCTGACCACAGCTGTGTCCATTCCGGAGCAGGACAACATCACCTGCACTTCACCCCATGTGCTCAAGGGCACCCCGCTGAACCGCCTGCTGCCTCTGCCCTGCTCGGCACCCTCTGTCCAGCTTACCTATCAGCCCAGCCAAGATGGTGCTGAGCTGCGGCCAGGCTTCGTGTTGGCACTCCACTGTGACGTGGATGGGCAGCCGGCCCCCCAGCTTCATTGGCACATCCAGACACCCGGTGGCACCGTGGAGATCACCAGCCCCAATGTGGATGCTGATGGACAGGCCCTGCCTGGAGCCCTGGCAGCCAGCAGCCGACCACGCTTCCAGGCCTTCGCCAACGGCAGCCTGCTCATCCCTGACTTTGGCAAAATGGAGGAGGGCACCTACAGCTGCCTAGCCACCAACGAGCTGGGCAGTGCAGAGAGCTCGGTGAATGTGGCACTGGCCACGCCAGGCGAGGGTGGTGAGGACGCGCTGGGGCACAGATTCCATGGCAAAGCGGCCGAGGGCAAGGGCTGCTATACAGTCGACAATGAGGTGCAACCCTCGGGGCCTGAGGACAACGTAGTTATCATCTACCTCAGCAGAGGGGGGACTCCTGAGGCTGCAGCAGTAGGAGAAGGGGTCCCCGGGCTGCGGCCCCCAGGCTTGCTCTTGCTGGGCCAGAGCCTACTCTTCCTCCTCCTCCTCTTCCCTTCCTTCTAGCCTCCCCCCAGCCTGGGTTGGGCTGGAGCAGCTCCAGGGCCTCCTGGCTCCTCCCCGACTCTGACTCTGCCTCTGTAAGTACCGCAGAGTGCCGGGCCAGCATCTCTTAAGGCTGGCCAGGGACTCCACATCTTCCTACCTCCCCTTCTTGTCTCTTCTGGAATACTCTCCAGCCCCAGCTTCTAGACTTGCTCGAAGCTAGTGACTAAGACAGATTTGATCCCATAATTCACCACCTATGGTGCTAATTGCTGCTAACCACATTGCCCATGCTCCCTACTGGGCGGCGCAATGTCCTAGACAACTGGGTGAAGCCTCACTGGTGGGACTGGGGCTGACAAGGTGGTGAGGGTAGGGGGACAGGCTGTGGGCAGGGAGGTCGACACAGGCACAGGAGAGGGTTGGGATGTGTGAGCCATGGCTGGAGGCCCCAGCCTCTCGGGGACCTGCTTGACCTCCATGCCCCTTGTCGCTCTCTGCAGACTGCGGGGTGCAGGAATCTCTTTGTCTGCCTCTCAGACAGGATCTGGGATGGGCCTTCATCTCTTCTCGCCCTTGTCCCTCAGCCTGTGCACCTCCACCCTGCACACCAGCCCTGCCTTTTCCTCCAAGCATGCATCTGTAGCCTGCTACTCTCAAGAGGCCAGTCAGCCTGGGGCAGCAGAGAAATAAACAGCATTTCTGATGCACTCCTGTGTCGGCCTGGAGTTTTGTCTGCATCAGGGAGCCCTCAGCGGGGCGCAGGACCAGGTGCTAAACAACTGGGACAGCCACACACGTGGAGCTGGTGAGGCCCACATGGGGCTGGCAGTGCTGGAGGACTGGCTCAGTGTGGGTGAGGGTCTGGGCCAAGTGTTTCCTCTCCCCGGATGACCCATGGGACAATAGAAGGGGGTGAGCCTGACAACCATTTGGAGGCTTCCCTGGGGTCCCTGATGGCACTGTGTGCTGAGCTGCAGCCAGGCTTTGTGTTGGCCCTTCACTGTGATGTGGATGGGCAGCTGGCCCCCAGCTTCATTGGCACATGGTGCTTTATGCCAGTTGTGGCCTGAAGCAGCATTGTGGCCCCTCTTCCCAGTTGTGTTGCTAAAAGGGATGTTAGGGGATGGAAAGGAGAGGGGGAGACAGATGGAGGGGGAAGGGAGGGTGGGGAGAGAGGAGAGAGACGCAGAGAGACTGAGAAAAGAGCATTTTTGAGGGAGCAGCTGAGGGAATGAGAGGCACTTCCACTTTTCTAGAAAGAAATGGTATTCTGGAGGAAAGTTTTCCATAGGAGTCTCTCCCCAAAGAACAGGTAGATCAGTATTGGCTTGGAGGGGAGGTGTTGGCAGCCATCTTAGGGTTTCTTAGAATAGGGAACATATGGTTGGGGTGAGAATCTGGACCTGTAGAACCCTGCATCTGTTCAGGGTCAGAGAACCACATGGGATAAGACATGTGGGAGGTATTCTCAACCTCTGTCCAGGATCCCCCGCTGAACCCTGTAATGCAGAGGCAGGGAGGTGAAGGAGTCAGGGGGCTGACTGGACCATTTCCCCATCCTCCTGATCTGTGTATAGGGAGGGCCTCCTTTGTCCCCAGCCCCCCAGTTACCCTGTAGCTGCTGATGAGCTGGTATCACCAGCAACCAGAGGGAAGGATGGCTGCACAGCCAGTGGAAAGTGGCAGGGTGGAATGGAGTCCCTGTGCTGTGCTGCTTTAGGTAAGTCACCCCCTCTCTCTGCGCTTCAGTTTCCACAAGAAACAGACGATGGGCTAGAACATGGTAATTCTTCAGTCAATGATATAGCTAAATTCTGATAATCCTAATCCAACTGGGCCTGTTGGCACCTCTGGCTCTATTTGCAGCTGAGCAGGCTTTGTTATCTGCAGATGGACCTGGGCCAGGTCAGGGATGGCTGGGGAAGAGCTGTGCTCTGAATGAACTAACTACTCCCCTTTTCCTGTTCATCATCTGACTAAACCAGCTTTCCAGACTTGGCCTGGCTACCACCTCCTCCAGAAAGCCTTCCTGGGTGTCCTCTCCCCATGGGGATCAGGTCTCTTCCACTGGTTCACACTCTCCTGGGTGTCTAGTGTCCCAGCTTGATCACACTCTCATGATGATTTTTCTGTATAGGGCAGAGACGTAATCTGTCTTCTCACCCCTCTGACCCTGTTGGTCCCCAGCACAGAACACGGGAAAACAGTTTTCAACGGGCTGCTGTGGAATTAGAGTTATCTCTCCTGAGGAATGGACCCCCAATCTGTCTTGGATGCCCCTGCTGGCGGCCCTTCCTGGCCGGGCACAGTGGCACATGCCTGTAAGCGGCAGCCTAGGAAGCCGCAGCTGGGACCGGGGATCGTGGTTCGAGTCCCACTTGGGGCAATGTAGTGAGACCTAGTTCCAAAAGAATAGGTGGGTGTGGTGGCGTGCGCCTGTAATCCCAGCTACCTGGGAAGCTGAGGCTGGGGATTGCTTGAGTCCGTGGTACCCCGGGCAACATGAACCTGTGGTTCCACGGGCAAAAATAGCAAGACCTAGTCTCAAAAAAAAACAAAACCCTCTGCATTCTTGGTCACAGCCCCACCCTGTGTCCAGCCCACCTCCAACCTTGACTCATATTACTTCTCCCTGAAATCTCTCCTTCTTCCCACATCTTGTCCATTTCTTAAGTAAGTCAATACCCTCCAAAGTCAATACCCTCACCATTCAGAGGTGACATCATAGAACTCATCTCTCCACCACCCAAAGGGGAGCAGCAATCATCCCCCACCCAGCACTTAGTCCAGCTTGGACTGTACCACCCCACCCCCACCCAAGCCTCATGAGCATGTTGATTTACTCATGCAGCCCATTTCCCCTGTGCCCTCCCTCCAAGGAGGACTGTTTCTCAGGGACAAGTTTATTAAGGGGAATACACTACCCTCTTTCATAGTATCTAAAGACATACTAACTACAAAAATATCTGATTCTCAAGTGTGGGCAGCTCAGTGTGGGGCCTGGTTTGAGCTGGGGCTTTGCTGCCGGTGGGGGCACAGAGCCGCCTTGCAGGCCATGAGGCCCGGGAGAGGAGGGGGAAAGGCGGAGAGAGACAGAAACCTTGTCTGGTCCCTGGTGTGAGGCTGGGGTTGAGGTGGGGCTGAGATGGAATCTGAGGCTTTCCCAGCCCGAGTCACGGATTCTGCTCAGGAAAAGACTTTCGAGAGGTCTGGTGGCACCGCCAGCTTGGGGTGGGGGGTAGCCCTCCTGGACCCAGGGCCTAAGCCATGCATTGCTTTCTCCAGAGTTCTTCTGTCCTGAGGCCAGCGGGGCAGACCAGAGCCTTCTCAAGGCGGCCAGAATGAACAGATCTCCACCCAACCACAGCAGCCGCTGCCTCTGGGCCTGGGTACAGGGCACTGATCCTGGAGGCGTTTGTTGGCAGAGAGGCACTATGTCTGGGGAGATGCTGGAAGATCCAGGGAGGGAAAGCCCCCAGCACAGATGAAGACAAGGTAGCTGGGTCTTCAGCACCCTCAGGGCTGGGTGCCGTTGGCCCGGGTACCCAACAGCGTGGGCTTCCGGAAGGCCTGCAGAGCTGGGTTGTGCAGCAGCGTATAGGCCAGACCCCAGCGGGCCCTGCCTCGGTGGGCCCTGGAGCCTGGTGCCTTGGCCGCAGGGTCTTTGGTCTGCAGCAACAGCATTCCTGGGAGGGAGAGACCTGTGAGTCACTCAACAAACTCTTAGTCAAGCCCATAGCAGCCCCGCAGACCTGAGCCAAGTTTAAAAATCCCATGTGTAGTGGGAGGAAGACTGGTGGTTCCAGAAGTTGCTTACTGGGTTGGGAAAAGAGTGAGGCTACAGAGAGGGCTGTGCATAGGCTCAGATGTTGTCCTGCAGGTGGCAGACAGAGCAGGAGGGGATGAGGTCTAAGGTAGGGTCAAGAGGCAGGGGAGACAAGGGCCTTGAGCCAGCTCAGGGTTTCCCTCCTTCTGGACCAGTAGGGGAGGAGGACATGCTTCTCAGAGGGAGAGGAGAGGGAGCAGAGGAGAGGGTGGGGGTCAGGGTATGGCCGGGACAGGGTCCCCTAGAAAGACAGCCCTTTACTTCTCTGTGGCTATGGGATGCGCGCACATGTGAAGAGAGCAAGAAAATGCTATCATGGAAAAAGTGACCCTGAGACAGACCAGGAAAATTTTTACTTCCTCCCTTCTCCAGGCAGCCAAGGGAGGAAGGGAGCATTTTCCTGGCGTGGTCCCTGTATGGGGGAGGGGCAAGCTTCCTTCCTGAGAGGCGCTGGATGGGTTCAGTGTTCCTGTCCCCAGTGGGAAGGTGCACCTTCTTCCTCCGCCAGTCTGGGGCTGTTGTGGGGAGCTGCAGCAGGGTGGGGACTGCGCAAGAGCAGGGCACAGAAGGCGGTCACAGCTGGATGAGACTGGCTGACCTCTATCTTCAAGAAGTTGCAGTATGCGTGGTAGCCTGCGGAGAAAACAGCACTATGGGAAGAAGGTCACCAGCAGGCAACAGGTCCCAGGATACCAGCACAAACACAGAGCACCCTGTCCCCCCTGCTGGTCAGCATGGGCGGCACATACCGGCACACGGGACATGCCGGACAGGCTGCCACCCCTAGGGTGACAGGTATCCTCCTGAAACCGGGTTAGGTTGGGACAGACCCACCCTCACTGGGCAGTTATGGCCTGGCCCCTGCCCAAGGATCTTACCAGGATCGAGGGTGGCGGCTCTAGGTGGTAGCAAGCCGAGGTTCATCTGGCCCAGGTGGATGGCATTGTAGAGGGCAGACAGGAACACCCGCCCCACGGCCACCAAGGTGCCCACCAGCATGTTGATGGGGAAGAGAAGAAAGGTGGTGGCATAGAGTGCTCGCCTGTGGGGGAGGAGAGGCTGAGGTCCTGCATAGAGTGGGGCCCAGGTCAGAGTGGGGCCTAAGTGACCACAGCTGCTGTGCATTTACTGAGCACCCACTATTTACTAAGTATACCAGTGTCCCTGCTCTGTGCTCGGCCCCCTCTCTCATCCCCTTTTTCCCACCACAGTGGGGGACTGGCCGGTTTAATCCCTTCTATGGAAGGAAAACTGAGGCCCAGAGAGATTTTGAGACGTAGCTAAGGGCAGTGGCAGGGCTGGGGTTTAAGTTCAGGTCTGCTGAATCTTTCTGAGACCTCACAGTCTCCTTCTTCCTATGGATCCTAAGCCACTGACTCTGTGGGTTCACCCAGTCTTACCATCCCACCCAGAAGCAGTGTCTCTGTCAACCTCCTGCAAAGGAAGAGTCTGCAGTTTTGAGGGAACAGAGGCTCCAAGGCATGCCTTTCCCCAAAGCAGAAAGAGCTCACCAGGGTATGTCTGACAATGTGCTAGGTAAACAAAGATTTGGGAGCAGGTTGGGCCATCGAACCCCTTGTCTGTGAAAGGCAAGTTCTCATCACTGCCTCCTGGTCTCCTTGAGAGAAAGGAAGAGATGGCAGTGGAGGAATAAGAGTACAAAATGATATGGTGGTGGGAAAACTATGCGACTGCCACGAAGAGTGAAAAATTAATTTAAAGAAATAAAAAGAAAGACATCTGGAGGGCCTGAGGGTGTCACAAGCCCAGAAGCCATCTCACCGATTGGTCAGCCCTGGGCGTCCATGATGAGTATCCAGGAAGACCCAGTAGGCTGCCACGTTCTGCAGGATCACAGCCAGAGCCAAGGTCAGCCAGAAGGGCCTAATGTGGGGTGAGTTTTATATTAGCAGACTTCTGGGAAGGTACCCCAAAGCCCTTGGTCCCCTCCCTCTCTTACCATGAGAACGCCAAGGATCGGAGCAGTAGCAGGTTCCTGCCATGGAGCACAGGCATGAACACTAAGAAGGCGAGGGCCACAGTCCCCAGGAAGAAGATGATCTGCTGGACCAGGAGACCTGCCAGGGTGGGGGAGGGAGGGTACATCCATCAGGCTCCGTAGGACCCAGCCTGGACTCACCACCCCTGGAACCTAAGGGCTTTGGAATTGGGCTGAGCTCTTTTAGGTCCTTCCTCTGCCACTGCCTGGGCATGAGAGGGAAGATCAGGCCACCTCTCTAGGTGGTGGTTTCCTGCTCTAAGATGGAGTCTCCTACCTGAGAGGGCACTGTGAAATCCAAAGAGGTAAGTCTGGGAGACTGTTTGGAAACCACAGGATGCTTTGCAAATGTTATTCTCTCCCCCGCACCCCCCCCCCCCATAGCTCTTGAGTCCCTGAGGAAAAGGCTGCATTTAAATGTTTTCCTGATGCTAGTGCCTGGCAGAAGGCAGGTGGTTGGTGGCTGTCAGTTGAGACAACCAGCTGATTGTTTATATGGGATAGTGTGTACAGAAGGGCTTGAGAGGTATAATGTTTACCAAGATGAGGAATTACCACTTCTAGCACTAGTAATTTCTCTATTCCCTAATCATCCTTCTCCGTTGCAGAGGTGAAAACTGAAAGAACCAGCTGAGAGGGAAAGCAGATCTTGCTTTAGCAACACTGGTCCCAGCCCCTTCATTCTTCAGAGGGCTTCACTCACTGCAGAGTCCAAGGGGAGAAACAGAAGCAGAAGGGGGCCTGGAAGTTGAACTCTCTCAGGGCAGGATCTCTTTTGCAGTTCCTGACAATGACCATGAAACTCTGCTTACATACCCCCAGTGACGGGGATCTCATATCCTCCTGAGGTGGTGAAGTGATGGCTTGGCCCTCCCATTTACAGCAGGAATGTGCCTTGAGTTTCCCATCCTGTGGCCCTGGCTGACCATCACCATCTGTGTAATCACCTGGGGCTTACATTAGTAGTGTGCTTCTCTCACCAGAGTGAGCTGCCTAGGGCTCAGGAAAACCAGGTGGTTCCCCCTTTTCCCTCTTCTCCCAGAGTCTGATGCAGCTCAGGCAGATACCCAGGGACAGCCAGGACCTGCTGGACTTTCTCCTCTGGCATTGGGTCCTGTGTCTGGGGTCAGCTGCAGCCAGGGGTGGTGGATAAGGGGGCGCTCACCGAGGCAAGTGAAGGCAGTCTGGTAAGCGCTGAAGCTCATCCAACAGAAGATGGCGTGGCGGGAGGGCTGGAGGTTCTGGGGCAGAGAACCCAGGTCCAGGGTGGCTCCTCGGTGCAGAGCCTGCAGATTAGCCCTGGTAGAGGTGAAAGAGGCAAGGACCTCAGGGAGAAGCACACATATACCCTAATTCCTCCTCTGGACCAATCTCTGACTGAACTCCCAGCCTCTGTACAACCTACGGTTCTGGGCAGGAAAGCCCAGGGCTGTAATAGTCCAGGCTACTAACTCAGCTCGGGAGGTCAAAGAGGGCTTCCTGGAAGAGGTGCTGCCTCAGCAGTCTTAAAGAGTAAAAAAGCTTGAAGGGTGAAAAGAGGGGAGGAATCAAGGGAGACCATATCAGGCAGAAGATTCGATGTGTGCTTAGGTAGGAAGGTGAAGAACAGTAGAAGAGAGACAGAAGAGAGATAGGCAGCTCAGCCACCAGGGAAGGGCAGCCCCTCCCTCGGAGCCCAGGGTCCAGGTGGGTAGAGCTTGGGGCCTAGAAAGTTATCTGAAGCAGGAACTCTGAGGCATGACAAATGCACAGTGACAGTGAGGAGGAACAGTGCATGGGAACCAGTTCTCTGGCAATGCTAAATGCCTAAGTCCCCTTTGCATTCACTGTTCTCTTCTAGAACCTTCTTTCCTTCTCTACTCACAATTCCTCAGTATTCCTTATCACTCACTGCATGACAAGCACAGTGGGTTAGTATTTTGTGTCTCATAATAATCTCTGAAGCGCTGGCCACACCCCCTCCTCGCCCACACTAGCACCTGTCACGTTTACTCGCGCTAGTTCCTCCTGCCTGTGGCACCCTTCTTCCCTCATCATCTCTCCTACCTCTTCTTCATTTCAGGATGCCAGCTTTCCTAGGACCTTTTGTATTCAATCCGGCTGACCCTTGCTGGTTCCTTCTTAGGGGACATGATACCTGCCAGCCTCTAGTCATGCCCTGCACCAATTGATTCTCTGACCAGGCCTCACCTTTTCTGGCCACCGCCAGGCAGCTGGGCAGTTGGACTCAGGACAAGGAGGGCCTGCATAGCCTTTCCCTCCCTCCAGCCCCAGGCGCCCCCCAACTTTGGGCCCCTGGGATAGCCAGAGGACTCACCTCTTCCCATGAATGCACTGGGGAGTCAGCCGGCCACTAACCTGTGTGTCACCAGTGAGCGGATCAGCACGAGGAAGGTGAGTGAGCAAGACAGGACCAGGGCTGAGATGTAGCAAACTGGAGGGGCAGAGATGGAGCAAAGTGGGAGACCAGGGTCTGCCGGGGCTCCTGTGAGCCTCCAAATCCTGCCTGGTGATCGTTACCCCTCCCCCAAAGCCCAGAGCAGAGGTCTCTTGCCATATCCCTGGTTCTTGAACCCAGTGTACAGTTGACAGCTGTGGCCATCTTATCCTCCAGGTGACACATGGTGCCAGGATGGGAAGAGGCAGCTCTGAAGCTGCAGGGTTGGCCTTCATCCTGGTCTCGAGCACCCATGATAACACCAGTGAGAGACTCCATCTAGCCTGACATCTGCCTCCGGGTCAGCACTTCCTGAGCATGCGGGCTTCGGGGAGGAGGCATGTCATGTCCCTAGCCTCAGCTTGCTCATCCGGGTACTCTTTTAGGTGTGCCCACCCCTAGCACAACACAAGCCCTGTCTGTGCCCACTGTCAGTGGCCTCTGTTCAGGGCACAGAAGATATGAGTACACGCCAGCGTGGCCTGAGTCCCTCAGAATGTGGAGATGATCATGGCTACCCATATCCTGGCAAGGGGGGGCCCTCCCTCCATGTACCCCCCCAACTTCATCCATGCCCACAGCTCATGACTTCCCAGCAGCTGGGGAGAATGCAGGGAGAATGCGATCACTCCCTGATCACAGAGAGAATACCCGTGATCAGGTCTGGGTGTTAAGCAAAGTAGGAACACCAGGCAACTGCCATCATCCTACATCCACATCTAGCCTTACTCTTGCTCCCACAGGAGGGGCACTGGGCCAACAGGGAAACTGAGGCCTGACTTATCTGCTACTCTGCTACGATGCAGGGAGATGAGTAGCTATGCCCAAGCAGACCAGGATGAGCCCTGTACCTGTACTTGAACTCCTCAGTCAGTCCAGGGTGGTGCTCCTGGTTCTTGTACTCCCCACCCCCACCCCAGCCCAGAGACTCAGGAAGGGAGCAAACACACAGGAAAAGGCAGGCACTTGTTCTGTGTAGCTGCAGGGCTGGCGAAGGGGGTCTGGGTAACTGGCAACACATTAGGGTCACTTGGAACTGTTTAAACTTCCCATGGGCCGGGCACGGTGGCTCATGCCTGTAAGCTTCAGCCTATGAAGTGGCCGGGGCTAGGGATCGTGGTTCGAGTCCCGCCTGGGGCCTGTAGCGAGACCTAGTTCCAAAAAAATAGCTGGGTGTGGTGGCACG
>PVHY01016862.1:0-15562 GCA_004024945.1 Uropsilus gracilis
AGCTATTTTTTTGGAACTAGGTCTCGCTTCATTGCCCGGAGCAGGACTCAAACCGCGATTCCTGGTCCCCACCATGGCTTCCTAGGCTGCCACTTACAGGCATGCACCACCATACCCGTCTGTGCTTCGTTTTTTAAGGAACTTGTAATGTTTTGTTTTTAAGTTGGCTGATGGATATGGGCAGTCTTTACATGACACTTTAGGCTTCTTTATGTGACTATTTCATAAATTTTAAGAGTGAAATGAGTAAAATTGGAAGTTACATTTACATTGTTAATACTTTTAAAATTGCATGACTAATGCAAAGCTATTTGAGGAAACATCTGTGATGGTTGACCCTAGGTTTCAAAATGACTAGTTAGAATTCCTACCCACTCTAACCTGTTTATAATACCAAATTGTTCACTAAAGACCTTGAAAGAGACCCAGGGCTTCAGCAGTCACCAGGTCTCTTGGGCCAGAATGGTGGTGGGATTGGGGGGGGGCACCTCATCTGTGCTGTCACCTAAGGCCCAGGTGACGACACCTAGTTCTCCAACAGATTATTTCTGGAGTTGCCCTCGGAATTCAGCATTATCTCTCCCTGGGATCTGACCTCCTGCCAGAGCCGACCTGATCCCAGGCTAAGCCCCACTGGGGCAGGTGAACCTCTTTCCATCTGCCTACCTAGACCACACAACCCATGGGCCTGAGGGAGAGCCAGAGTCCTTCCATCAGCCCTACTCCCAGGTCTCCCTCACAGGACCCAGACCTCCACCTCCACGGGCCTCAGTTTCCTCCCCAGAATGAGAATGGGGGTAGGGGTGTGGTGAGGGGCTCACCGATGTGTGTTCTGTAAACCTGAGCTAGGTAACCCAGGTGGGAAAGAAGACATCTCCTCGAGCCCGTGGCCTGTTATGGCAGCTCTGAGGGCGTCCGACATCTGCAAAACGACATCATTAGGTAAGTGTTAACTTTTCCCCACTGGTAGGCCTGGCGCTAGTAAATGTACTGTGACGGGTGTAATGTGTTTATGGAATGTGCTTCATAAATCATCAGAAATAGCTGCATTTTTAATAGAGCTTAATACATCAAGTTTGCCTCTCAGCAGCCACAGGCTACAATGCGCTGATGTGCTCACATCCCCACTCTGCTCCGCCACCTGCGCCAAGCCCAGCAAGAGGAGAGGGGCCATCCGAATGGATGACACCCATGCCCCTTCCTGACTTTCCTCAGTTATCTGGAATCTCAGGGAAAGAGGGCTTCATTCCCAAGCTCCCTACAGAACACAGCACAGGACCAGTCACAGGTATTTGTTAAAGCAGATTCATAAATAGACAAATAGACAACAGCCCCTAGAAGGCCCGTCTCCATGAAGTGCTTGGAATTCCCTCCCTGGGGTTAAAAACTCATAAATGCAGAGATCTGTCAGCACAGCAAGCCGAGATCTCAATAATCAGGGAAGGGTGGAAACTAGGGTACCCATTTGGCCAAGGCCAGGGAGGGCCCTTCCCCACAGGGCCCGCAGACACCAGTCAGAGATGCCAACCAAGGATATCCAGCCCAGTGCAGCCTATCCCTTACTGGAGGAAAGGTTTTAACTGGCCAGTCTCGACCAGGAAAGAAATCAGAATGCTCAGTGTGGGGTGTATCAGACTTCCCCACAGACTTTGCCAGCACAGACTAGAAATTCCAACCACCTCCACCCCCACTCCTGAGTATCGACCATGAACGTGGAGGCAGCAAAACAGGTGAGAATCACTGTGTTAAACCATTAGCACCTTCTAACCCAGCGATTCTCATAAATAATTGCGGATAAAAATAATCCAGGGTACTTGCTAAGACACATTCTGAGCCTTCACGCACTGAGCTGAGTCAGTGAGGAAAGACCTGGAATCTGCACTCTTAGCAGCCATCCTAGTGGTGCAAGCACCTGGGCCATCCTTCCAGGAACCTAGACAAAAGGCCTTCGAAGGGAGGGGGAGGCCAGAAGCCCTCAGGGAGAAATGGCGGTGGGGGGGTGGGGAGGCAGGGTGCTGGTCTCCTGGGGCATGTGACCAAGGACAGACCTGAGGCACCGTATTTTACAAGAGCCGACCTAGCAGCACAGCGTCCCCCTGCCCCCAGCTGTCCAAGCCCCAGCTTGTGGAATGGAAGCCACTTGGATGCTGGGAACCAGACACCTCCAGCTGCTTAAAGATCCCCACACGTGCTCCACTTGCCAAGCCCCGGGCTTCATACCAGACACCATACAGTCATCCTCGCCTTCAGTTCTCAGAGGTTGAGCATGGCCTTTCCTATTCCACAGGTGAGCCTGAGGGTTAAACCACTTACCCGTGTCAAACTGGAGGAAGGAGACACTGGCTTTTGAATTCAAATCAGCCTGACTGTCCAGCCCATCCTCCTCCTAGAAAGCAGGCCCCTGCCCCACTGCTACCCGCCCCTCTGAGGCGCCTACCCCATCTCCTCTGGGCTCAGCACCAGACAAGCTCAGGTCTGGGAGTGATGCTGGAATCCCCCACCTGCCAAAGGCTGGCCATACATACGTGTTTCTCCAGCAGGCATTCTGGGGTTCCCTCACTCTGTGCTTTGGAGGTCCTTTACCCCATCTCTTCCAGACCCTCCCCCTTGAGCCGAGAGGGTTAAATGGATCCTCGAGAAGGCCAGAGCCACCATCAAGAGAACAGAAGGACACAGCTAGCCCCTCTGCGGCCAATGAGTCAATGAGCACAGGGCCTTGACATTGACAGGGCATGGATCAGGGGGCCAGATATCCAGGGTCTCATTCCCAGTCACATGACCACCTGAAGCCTGAGTTTCCCTGTCTATAGGATGACAAAAGTCTCCTCTCACAAGCAAAGGAATAAGGAAATGAGGTTCAGTGTCTGTATTTTAATACCTCACATAATTATATAATCACTCGGTGATGCACCACCTCTGGCACAGAAGTCACTCTGTGCCTATTTAAGGATTAATCCCCTTAAACATTCCTGGAAATGAGAACCCACTGTGTTAGGCTTCTAGGCACTTCCCTTGTCTTTGACTCCCAGGAGGCTGGATTTTTCTCCCACCAGCACCCCAGAGTGTGATTCAGGAGCCCCCAGGCCACAGCATCTCCACTAAAACCTTGCAGGTCTTGGGCTCTGCCTGTCCCAGAAGCCTCAGGAAGAATTCTGGAAGCTTTACCTTTTTCTCTTTCTGCTCTGACCGCCCCCCCTTCCCCGGCTCTGTAGGGGTTCGGAAGGAAAGGTGGAGGGGGGGGAGTTTGGGAGTATCGGAAATGTCAGAACACTAGATTCTGACCCCAGCTCTGTCAGCAGCCAGCGGTCAGCCTGATAAGCCCCTGAGGCAGGGGCCTGCATTTCCTCACCTGCAAAATGGGTTGTCAGCCCTGCTTACCGCGGGGGAGGGGGGGTGGCAGCAGGCCTTTTCAAAGGTTGGTGTGACTGTCACCACCCAGCGCAGGACTTAGCACAAAATAACATGTGCTTCCCCATCATTTCTCACCAGTGAGTCTTGTCTCCCAAGAGAACGGAGAAGAGAGCACCAACCCCACTAACCTGCTACACGCTGAGCTAAAACCCTCACCACTACACGGAGCTTAGAATGGAGCCACTGCAGGAGTCTCCCTGGTGGACAAGCACATCCTACCTGCCTGGGTGACGTAACCAGCTGGAAGTAGTGCGGCCGTCTCCTCTCCTCTCTGCTCCCCATACCCAGGGGGTTGCAGACAGGACAGGGGCTAGCCGGGCGGACGCGCAGCCCCTCATTCGGACTTTACACAAAAGTCCAACCAAAAAGATAAGTATTCCTGGTATGTCAGTGGGAGCCGGGGGTAAACAGGGTTCCAGCCGTGCGCAGGGCTTTCCAGGCTCACAACTGCGTGCACCACAGCCATTGCCGGCAGAGCTCGGGAACCGGGCAGCGGCCTGGCTGTCCTGGGTGCATTTTGCTCCCTGATGGTGCAGGAGACCAGGGGGCAGGCAGCCCTGGTGCCTCGCCACCTTCCTCCAGCCACCGCTCCCTGGGGACATCTGCTCAGGTCCACCTTGTGATCCAGGTTCTCACAGACCGGCCCCAACAGGGTGGGGTGGCCCACCGAGCCCCTCCATTCACTCTGCCCAAGTGAGGGGTGGACTTGAGATTATAGCGCGTCGCGTGTCAGTGGATGACCTAAAAGGAAGTGCGAACAGAATGTGCGGCAATGACCTTGGGCCACTGAGGAGGTCTGTCCCGCCAGCGTGTGTGTGAGCAGTCTGTCCCCACACCCCTAGGAGTGTGCTCTGCACCGGGGAGATGTAGGGGGCAGCTCTGCGCCCCATTCTCCTGACCACTCCTGTGGGTGTGACCGTGCTTGTGCCGAGTCCCGCCATCACCGCCGGATGCGTGTTCTCAAGAGGGTGTGTGTTGGCCTGTGCGGTGCCAGAGCCTCCTCACGCAACTCCGCCGCTACATGTGTCCGCGTGTGAGCCAGCATTCACACACGCTTGCGGACGCCCAGTGCGTCCCGGGAGGGGGGCTGGAGCCCAGCAGGTGCCGGCCCGGGCAGGGATGTACCAGCATGAATCCTGCGGAGCCCCGCTCGGCTCCCCAGCTGCCCGGCTGGCGCGCGGGCGTGGCGGGCGCCCGGCAGCGCCGGCCGCGATGTGCGCGCGGGGTCCCGGGCCGGCGTGCGCGCCGGTGTGAGTGCGAGTGAGTGCGGCGCCGCTCGGCTCGCTCCGCTCCGCGCCCGCCCGCGCAGCCCGCACACTCACACTGCTTGGTTGCTACCGGGTGACGCGGGCTGGGCCCGCCCCCTGCCTGCTGGCCCCTGGCACTCATTCGCGCCGGCCACCACCGAGCAGGCAGCCGCCGCGGCCGGGCCGTCCGGGGGCGCCGCCGGCCATGCCCGCAGCCCCCGCCGCGCCCCGCCGGGCCTACTGAGCCGCCCCCGGGCCGGGGCCGCACCGGGCCGGGCCGCGCCCGGGCGGGGCCGCGCTGCCTGCATGACCCTCCGGAGGCGCGGGGAGAAGGCGACCATCAGCATCCAGGAGCATATGGCCATCGACGTGTGCCCCGGCCCCATCCGGCCCATCAAGCAGATCTCGGACTACTTCCCCCGCTTCCCGCGGGGCCTGCCCCCGGACGCCGGGCCCCGCGCCGCAGCGCCCCCGGCCGCCCCCGCGCGCCCGGCCGCGGCCAGCGCCGGCCCCCGCAGCCCCTCCGACGGCGCCCGCGACGACGACGAGGATGTGGACCAGCTCTTCGGAGCCTACGGCGCCAGCCCCGGCCCCAGCCCCGGCCCCAGCCCGGCGCGGCCGCCCGCCAAGCCGCCGGAGGACGAGCCGGACGCCGACGGCTACGAGTCCGACGACTGCAGTAAGTTTCCAGCTCGCCGACTTCTGGGGCTCCGCGCGCTCCGCGACCTGGCTCGTCCCCTCGGCGCCCCGCGGTCTCCGGTTTCCCCCCGGCAGACACCCCGCGCGGGTGGCGGCCCCCTCGCCTGCCCGTGCGCTCTCCGCGCCCTGCTCCCACACCTCCCCGAACCCGGACTAGAGAGGTGGGAAGTTTGGGGGCGCCCCCTGGGGGTGTCCCACTTCCGGGGCCCGGCTCCCCGCAGCCCGCGCCGCGCCCCCTCTCGGCCCGCCCGCGGAGAGCTCCGGCGCGGGCGGCGGCTTTTGTTCCCGGGAAGGGCGGCGCTGCGCCCCGGGGAGACACCAGTTGCTGCCCGCCGCGCGGTCGCTCCCGCCGGGAGCCGCTTGCGGGCTGGCCTCGCCGCTGATGGTCCGAGCTGGGGCGGCCGGGGCAGAGGGACCGGGGCGCGGCCCGGGCCGACCGGCTTTCGGGGCGTAACGCGGCGCCTGTCTGGTACGCGGGCCGAGGAACGGAGGGCCGCGGAGCCGCTTGTCCTTCGGAAACACCTTGGCCCTTTCTCCCGCGTCGGCGCACCCTGCGGCCGCGCTCGCCCCGGCAGCCGGCCTTCGCCCACCTGTTACGCCCGCTCCCCGCCAGCCCCCGCCCCGCCACAAGCCCCCACCCACCAGCCCGCACCCGCACTCCCAGGACTGAGCCCCGAGCCTCAGGGACTGGGCAAGCGACCGAGTGGCCGAGGCCGGGCCGGGATGGGAGCCGCTGTTGGCCCTTCCCTTGTCTGCGGGTGCCTACCCTAGCCGACACCGATGGGGAAACTGAGGCTGAAGAGCCACTGGTGCGCAGCGGGTTTGCACGGAATGGGGGTGGGGGTGGGACGGGGAAGCGCCCCCGGCCGTGTCTCTCAGACCTGGAAAAACGGCTTCAGGCGCCGCCCCAGCCGGGGGAGGTGGACCTTTTGGAACCGGGATCGCGGTGGGTTTTGCCAAGATCCCACCCACCCCACTTCATTCGCCCTGCTCAGCACAGCACAGCAAGGGGGGGGTGCTGTGCCTGGCTTGGATATTCACCTGGACCGTGGGCCAGGGGGCTTGGCCCAAGCTACGATATGCCTCCCCAAGTCCAAGGTGGGGGTGCCTGTACCGCTGGGTGTGGGGAGAGGGGAGGTGGCACACCTCTCAAACCCGACCTAGGGAGGCACATCAGCTCTGATGGGGAAGCTGCCTGCACTTTCATGGGGCCTGGCCCACAGCTCTCTGGCCAGAGCCTGGCATATTGAGGTCCTACCCCCACCCCCACCTACCCCCACCCCCACCCCCCGGGCATCAGGACTGGGGAGCAACCCTCTCCCTCCACTTTCCTGCCAGCTTGGGGAAATTGGGTCAGGCGAGTGTATTGCCCTCAGGGCTGTACCCTGTATCTTTCCCAGCCCCAGCTCCTGGCACCCCCAGCAAAGTGCACCCCCTCTCCAACAGCACCTCTGGACAGGCCCTGAAACTCAAGGCCTCCTTTTGGATGCCCTGAATCCAAAGCCACCTCCGGAAGAAGGGGTGGGCAAGCTTGTTCCCATGTCTAGTATCTTCTGGTACACTACAGAGTGAGCAGGCAGAGCCGGACTTCTGCCTGAGCTTCAGGCAGCACTTCTAGTGTCTTCCAGGGCCCTCTGGACCACGTACAGCTTGGAAGTGAGAGATCTGGTCATTTTTTACTCTCTCTGAGCCCACAGGTAAGGAGGGAACCAGCAAATCCAGGGCTTGGGCAGTGGCCCCATCTCCAGTCCGTTCACAGAGCCTCTCTGAGCAACCGAGAGGAAACAGGAGCCCCCACAGCTCACATGTCCTCGGAGGGGGCAGACTCTCCAGCTTCAGCAGGACAGGGAAGCCTCAACGGTGGCCTGACCACACTCGTGAAAAGAACCCAGCGCAGGGTGTGTGAGCCGGGGCTAGCCTGGGCCCCTCGCTGCCTTTAAGGGTCCCTCAGCCTGGGCCCGAACCCACCAGAGGCTGCGCTTGGAACGTGTGGTTTTCAGGGCTATGTGGCTCTCAGGGCGGAGGGAGCTGCTCCACCCAGATCCTCCCACACTCCCCTCGCCACCTCTGACAACCAGGTCTCAGAGCAAGCCTAAGTGAATGATCCAAGCCAGATGGTTCATTACAGCTTTAGCCAGGGTTATGCTATTTGCTGCCCTAAGTATTGGATTATGTCTTCTGACAAAAAGAAATTAGGGCGGTTGCTCTGTTGTCCAAGGTTGAGAGTTCTGTGTATCTACTTGACCCTTCCCCTCCCCCCTAAGCCCCATTCTTTAAGCACGTCAAGACACAGCACAAATTTCACAGGTGCGAGCGGCCTGGTGGCAGAGTGAGGATGGAGAGAAAGGGCTGGGCACTGGCACTGGCCAGCCCGAGGGCCCCAGGCTCTCCCTTCCCAGTTGTCCGCACATGGCCTGACTGCACCGGACCCCATTCTCCTCCAGATCTGTGGGGTCTAGCACCCACATCTGTGCATGTGCTGTTCCCTGCCCAAGGAGCCTTCCCACCCTGTCTCCATCTATGGAAACCCTGGCCCTTCTCCAGAGCGGCAACGACTCGGGTGTTCTGGGTCGCAAGTAAGGGAAAGCTCAAAGCATCGCCACCAACAAGGACCGTTGAGGCCCTGAGCATGTGCAGCAGCGTGTCAGCAACACCAGTGCTGATGGCTGGTTCACCTTTCCCACTGACCATGCTCTTTTCCTCTTCGTCTAACATCCCTCCTGGTGCCAGGTGGCTGGTGCAAGTCCAGGCATCACATGTAAGTTATAACATGTGGCAAAGACCCTACATTTGATGAGAACTGTTTTTCCCTCCCATGTATCACGTTGAACTGAAGAGACCTCTGGCAGAGTCCCCCGGTGACCTATCCTTCTGTTTCATTGGCCAGGACTGCATCACAGGCCATGGCTTAAACCTGCTCTGCATCAAGACTGATGCCCAGGGAGGCCTGGAGAAGTAGAGAAATTACTACTCATCCTGCCCCAAAAGCTGGACCATTTCCCCATCCCCGCTGGGTCTGATGGACCCAATTTTGAGCCTGGTCAAGCTCTGCACAGACCCGTTATCCTGTTTTTTATGCACTCGATGTTACAAGTCCAGTTGTGTCAGACACTGTTCTAGGCACAGAAGTTCAAGAATATGAGACAGGCTGGGCACGGTGGCACACACCTGTAATCTCAGTGCTAGGAGGCCAAGGCCAGGGGTTGCTTGAGTCCACAGGTTCGAGACTACCCCAGGCAACATAGTGAGACCTAGTCTTTAAAAAAAAGCCAGATGTGTGGTGCGCGCCTGTAATCCCAGCTACCTGGGAGGCTGAGGCTAGTGATCAGCTGAGTCAGTGGGTTCAGGACTACCCTGGGCAAGAGACCTTTTTTAGGAGACCCTGTCTCTTAAAAAAAAAAAAACAAAAAAAAAAACGCTGGGCACCATGGCTCATGCCAGTAAGCTTCATCCTAAAAGAAGCTGGGGCTAGGGATCGCAGTTTGAGTCCCGCCTGGGGCCCATAGCGAGACCTAGTTCCAAAAAAATAGCTCAGCAAGGTGGCACATGCCTGTAATCCCAGCTACTTGGGAAGCTGAGGCTGGGAATTGCTTGAGTCTGTGGTACCCCGGGCAACAAGAGCCTGCGGTTGGTTCCATGGGCAAAAATAGCGAGACCTAGTCTCAAAAAAAAAAAAAAAATGGATGTGTGACAACCTCCAATCCGAGAGAGTTCATGGACACAGGGATGTCCTAGTAGCTGGCAGTGAGGACAGAGAGGCAGGGACCCAACAGGAAGTACTGGCTTCCTGACCCATGGTCAAGGCTCAGCCCTGGAACTAGGGAGAGAGTAAGCAGCCTGCCGGAGGGGGAGGGGAGAGAGGTACTCCTGGCAGATGGACTGCGGGTTACACAGCTCAGTGGATGCCACATCAGTTCAAGAGGCTAACACAAGGGGCCCTGTCACAGAGGGTGTTGAACCTCACACCAAGGAGGTTGAACAGTGTCCAACGGCAGTGGAGAACCTTGAACAGTTTAGGGCAGGGGAATAAGTAGATTTATAAAATCTTAACCCGTTGCTTTTGCCCTTCTGGGATTCAGGGATATATTCCTATGACCCTTGAAATGCCTCAGTTTCTCCAGCTTGGAAATGCTTTCAACTCATTTGATCATTTCCCGTGGTTCTTGCCATCATTTTTAAAAAATCTATTTGAAAGGTAAACATTTTTTTCAAAAAAAAAGAAAGAAAGAAAACAATTCAGGGGAGGTTTCCTGTTCCCAAGGGTGTATGGATGAGGAACATCCAGGTGCAGTCCAAGGTCAGAGACGCTGGCCATCTCCATCAGCAGAGAAGAGGTAGGTGTAGCCTTACAGGAGCTGACAGGGATTGGAGCTTGATTTTCTCTGAATTAGCCCCATTAAAGCTCTATAATTATCAACAAGCGGGTGACAACTCTCAAAGGCCCATTAGTGACCAACCGTCATTATTTTTCTAAAGATGTAAACTTTAGCTGGGCATGTGATCTGAGTGGCTGGAGGCCAGGACCCTGTGGCTCACAGAGACAAGCCTTCACCTGCCCTGAGGGGCCCCTCTCTGCACCGCAAGCCAGTGCCTGAGAGAGTCTCTGCTTCTCTGTCTTTTGTTTCTCCTTTACATCCTCCTCAGATTTTGGCTAAACAAAGTGGCAGACAAAAAAAGAAAGTAAGAAAGAAGATAGTAGCCACTGGACATCAAGGCAGAAAGTATCAGGATGGCCAGTTTCTCATCAGGACCCTCTTCTGTGCCCTGCTCCACTGTGCCCCCCCAGCAGGTCACTGACCCCTCTGAGCCCCATTCCTCCAAATGGGAAATGGAGATTTGGGGCCATGAGCTCCTAAGAGAGCTCCACCATCTACCGGCAAGTCTAAAAATGATGGTCGAGCTTGTAGTTAGAAACTGGTGTTTCTTACAAAACTGCCATTGGAGCACAAAGAGAATGGTCAGCCCTGTCCTAGGGAGGTCCCGGGACAGGAGGACAGGTGCTAGTGCCACAAGCTGCACCCAGGCTCTTACACAGAGATGTCCAAGCCTGGCGGGGGCGGGGGGAGGGAGGGAGGAAAGGGTTCCCCACCCCACCCCACCCCCCGGACCTGAGGGCCCCAGCGGGAGGTAGGTAGCCCTTCCACCTCCCTGTCTTGTTCTGTGCGGTTGAGAGCCTGGTGAGACCATGGAGCACGCGCTCTCACGCAGTCCTCACACTGGCTACCACACCTGAAAGCAAGTGCAGAGGCCTGAGGTGCAAGGCCTGCTTACCGCCTTGGGAGGCTAAACATCTAGGGGCAAACCAGCCACAGGGGCCCTGAACTGATCCATGTATCATCCTGTGAAGTCATCCTGAGGATGTGAAGCATCATCCTCAAGCTTTGGAGACACTGCTAAAGAGTACGGCCCCGAGAAGCTCAGGCCCTGGCTGTGTCGGCTTTTATAGGAGAGAGAGCTGATTGTGCTGGCAGAGGCAAGAGCTCTAATAGGAGTTCCAAGTTGGGAGTTTCAAGCGGCAGCAGAAGAGGAGGCATAAAAATGACCTCAAGAAGAGTGGCCACCGGGGCGTCATCACACACCCACATCCGTGTCTGCACTGCGCCCATGACCCGCAGCTCATGGTCATCGCAGTGACTCAGGGTATAAAGGAAGTGTAAGTGGCTGTTCAATGTAGTCTGTTCGCAAAGGCTGGAAACGATGTGGTTCAGTTTGGAAGGAGGTGTCTCGGAGGAGCGAGCATAGCTCTCTAGAAAAATCACCTCGACGAATCTGCTCTATGATACCTGCTACGTACTTTCTGCGCCCCAAAGTGCGGTGCGAAGCACAGTGCAGAGCACAGTGCTATGAGGTGGGCGCTGTTGTCTGTCCATGTTTGCATGGACTGAGGCACAGGCCGGGCCTGGTGGCGCACACCTTTAATTCCAGCCTATGAAGGGAGGCCGAGACTAGGAATCACTGGAGTCCGTGGGTTCGAGTTCCGCCCGGGGCAACATAGCGAGACCTAGTCTCAAAAAATAGCTGGGCGTGGTGGCGCGCGCCTGTAATCCCAGCTACCTGGGAGGCTGAGCCTAGGGATCGCTTGAGTACGTGATACCCCAGGCAACATAGCAAGACCTTGTCTCAAAAAAAAAAGAAAGAAAGAAAAGAAAACTGAGGCACAGAGAAGGTAGATAAGCTGAGGTTGTATTTATATAGCAAGAAGGTGCACAGCCAGCATTTGCACCCCAAGTCAGATCTCCTGCTCCCCACACTGTGCCGCCCCCTGCCCCCAGCAAGGACCCAGACACGGACCTGTGTGCCTTACACTGAATTACAGCCTGGGGAGCAGACAAACTCAACTCTCCTCACTTGGCCTGAATGTGTCCATTTCTCCGCAGACTGCAGACTTTGCTGGGCCCAGGCCCTGGCACTGACCCAGGAACCTGTAGGCCATGTGGTCCCTGTGGTAGCCACTTGGCTCCGACGTGTGGTGCACTGGCAGCTTGAATAAGATGTGAACAGATGGACCTGGCCTGGCTTAACCAGAGGACCACAGCTGCCCTGGGTATCCCCGGCCTGAAGAATAGAACTCTGCCACCCAGCCCAGCATCGTTTCAGCTGCTCAGTACCCCAGTGGTCAGGTTGGCCTATGACTGAAGTGCCCCCTCCCCCAGCCCCAGTGTGCACTGGCCAAGTCCTACTCATCCTTCATGACTCAGCAGAAATGTCGCCTCCTCCAGGAAACCTTCCTTGATAGCCCTGTTCCATGGTGTTATCAAACACCCCTCTGGACTTTCCATAGCTCCTGGCCCACCAGACTTTATGGTGACAAATTCTCATCTGGTACCTCATTAAGCTATGCTTTCCTGTGGGTCTTTATCCCCAGAGCCCCCAGAGCTGGTGTGTGGTGACCATGTAGAGAAAGGGGACGGGAAAGGGAGAGATGGGAGTGGGGGGATGGGAGGAGGAAGCTGGGAAGAAAGGTGGCTGGATGGATGCCTAGGTGGGTGGGTGGGTGGGTACTGCCTCCTGAAGACATCCTGTAGAGTGCACTGTGCTATTCACAGACTTGCCCAGGCCTGGCCTGCCCACACCCTAGGCCTTCACACCAGAGCGAGCAAGTGTAGGGCAGGCACAGCTGGGTGTGTGATTGCCCCTGAGGATGGCAGCTGCGCCCATTTACACTCGTGCCAGTCCTGGGGAATTGCACTGGATGCTCCAGTTGGGATGAGGTCCCAGCTACTCCCTGCCGCCTGCGCAGGTCCCCTGGTGACATTTAACAGTTGAGGGGAACTGAGGGTAGAGCCCAGACGGTGGGTGCACAAGGAGAGCGGGGTGGGGGGGCAGGAATTCAGCTGGAGCTGAGTGCCCCATGCACATGGGCGCCAACTGGCCAGCTGCAGGGAGCACAGTCCCAGCAGGAGTAGGGGGTCCTGCTGTGGGGCCAGCCACGGTGGCAGGGGTGACCAGCATAACTGCTCTGAGCCTCAGCTCCTCCCCATCAGGAAAATGGGGACAGCCTGGCTTGTTTCCCAGGGTTAGTAGGACGGGGAGGCTGGCGTGCAGTGGGTGTCCCATGGGTGGAAGTCACCACAGGGACGGTGGCATCTGCCCAGGGCAGGCTTGCCTGGCTGGTGGACCTCGATTAACTGCCTGGGGTCGAGTGGCCCTTCTCCACATTCTGGCCCCATGTGACCCAGCCTGCCTTTGTCCACAGCTGCCCTCGGCACGCTGGACTTCAGCCTGCTCTATGACCAGGAGAACAATGCCCTGCATTGCACCATCAGCAAGGCCAAGGTAAGCCCACCCATGCCCGAGGTTCTGGAGGCAGCAAGAGAGGGTCAGGAAGACCCATTTCCTCTCTAGCCATCGTGACACAGATGAGGGCCAGGAGGGAATTTTGACTCAGTCATCTCAGCTGCACCAGAAAGCTCTGGGGGGAGTGGGGAGGGGGCAGCAGGGGGCGTTAAACAAAGAAATGAAAGGGAGGATGAAGAGCTGAGCCTGGCTTTCAGGGGTAGAGCCCCCCACACACACACACACACAAATGGGAAGAGCTGCTGGGGGGTGGCAGGTGGGAGAGGCAAGGGCCTGTGCCACAGGCTGAGGCTTGAGCCACAGTCCCCAAGTGCCCTGGCATGAGTGGGCACAGTTCTGAGTGCTGGCACCACAGAAGGAGGCTGACACCACTCCAGGCAGCTCTGGTGTCAGGGCCTGAGCCTTGCTCTTGGGGTTGTGGACAAGAGCGTCTGTAAACCCGCTGTGGTCCGGCCCCTTGACCTGGTGCGGCTCAGCTCTGTGTTCTCAGCCACACTGTCCTTTGTCCCCACCTCATCGCTCCCTCTGGGAGGAAGGTGCCAAAGTTGATGTTCTCTCGCAAGGTAAGGGTGCTGTGCGACCTGGTAAAGCCTCCTGTAGCCTCCTGTGCCCAGCTCAGAACAAAGCCTCCTGAGTAGCTGCCCAGGCCCAGACCCTGCCACACACCCCCCCATGAGCCTCTGACCCTTAACCATGAGCTTCCTGCCCCCTCCAACTCCACTGTGACTCTGCCACCCAGAGGAATAGGCTTCCTGCCCCTGGTCAGCTGTGACCCCCCCAGCCTGGACCACCACTACTGGACTGCCCTGGGCAGGGGTGAGTAGTGTCCATGATGGCTGTCTAGAGCCATCCTTACCACGGCCTTCTCCTCTGGCAGCTGTTGGGCTGTGACGTGAGGCCCAGCCTCTCAAGAGCTGCCGACGTGCCCCAGGGACAGAAGAGACTATCTGGTGGCCCCTCACTGTGCCAAGCTAGAGGGCAGGCAGCAGGGTCTGGGCAGATCCCCCCACCCAGTCCTGTAGAGGTTGTCCGGGTTTGAGAACTGTGAGTGGGCACTGGCTGTCAGGGTGCTTTTGCCAGACCCTCCCTTCTGCGCTTCCCAGACTCCAGGTCCCCTCCCTGTGTGCCCCCTTCCTCACCCACACTCTCAAAGGGCGATGTGGGTGGACCGGGGAGGGAGAGTCCCTTAGGGGCGTGTCATTCAAGGCATTGGAAGTGGAGTTTGGAAGGACCTTGAGCCATGGTTGCCCCCCATTCCCTGCTTATGTCCAGTTCTGCTGGAAGGTGTGACGGAGGCATGGGGATGGGGACGACCCTGGCTTGGGGTGTGTGGGGAACACCAGGTGGTGGGCTGAAGCAAGGCTAACAGTGGGGCTGCTGGGTCGGGGTGGGCTCTGGAAGGAGACTGGAGGTCGGGGGCAGGCCACCTCCTGGGTGGGCAGAGCAACCTCCCTGGTAGTAGGTTTGCGCTTCCCCCACCTGTGTGGGGTAGCGCTGGTGCCCCGGTGCCTCAAGGCACAACTCAGATGCCTCTCCCCGCCCCCAGCCACTTCCCTGGCATCTTCCAGGGGAGCTGTGAACCAGGAAGGGAGGGCAAATACCCTACTTTGGCATTCTCTCCTCAAGAGTCCACCCTGGGCATTGTTAGCGCCTAAGCGGCTGGATGAAGCCAGACCAGCCTGGCTCTAAAGCCTGTGTCCCTTCCCTGTACAGTAGTGACCTCACCTGAAACCTCAGCCCCCTCCTAGAAGCACCTCCAAATGGGGTGGGAGAAGAGGCACAGAGGCCCTTTGGAGCTGGGCCTGGAGACAGGTAGCCAGCTTGCAACTCCTCTCCCGACGGCGGCCCAGGGCTGCCGCCCTGCCCACGCCAGCACAGCTCTCTCCCTACAACCGGCACTGCCGCAGGAGGGAACATACCGCGTTCAGAAGCGAGCAGGCCCGAGGTCAGCCAAGCCCCTGCCTGTTAGTGGTTGCCAGGCTGTGCACACCTGCCTGGCTGCACAGAGTTGGTGAGGGGTGCCATCTTGTGGAGGCTTCCCGGTCAGCCAGCTGGTGCAGAAAAGGCCTGGCAGGCACAAGCAAACCAGGGGGACCTGAGCGTGCTCTTGGGACATGGACATCCCCGTGGCCACCAGGGAGAACACACGGACAACTGGCTGGCATGCTAGAAGGATTTCGGGACGGTGAGGGGAGGAAATCAGGAAGGACAGGCCTCCCCAAAGCTGGGCACTGACCTCATTCTGGGAAAGGTGGGTCTCCTGGTCTCATGGATGACAGAGAAGGTTGGTTCCAGAATAAGATGCTCTGTGACACCTGCCTTTGGACAGGACTTGTGGGGAGGGAAGATTGTACCTGCTCTGAGCCCTCCTTCCTCATGAAAGGGCTCCTCTCACGAGGGCCAGAGGT
>PVHY01016862.1:15662-32876 GCA_004024945.1 Uropsilus gracilis
GCATTGGAGAAACCCAACAAAATTTTCAGGTCAGGATTTTATAAAAATCTATCTCAGCTGGAAGCTAATATTTTGTGCAGATAAAGGCTCTGAGGCCAGATAACACTGGGAAACTTGGGTTTCTTATCAGAGCCTTTACTACATAGATGGGCTCCTCCGTGAGACTCGCAGGGTCAGAGAAGGCGGCCTCTGCCCAGTTGATTTGAGCACAGAGCCCTGTTCCCATGCCAAAGCGCCCCCAGGCCAACCCTGCCATGCTTCGGGCATCCAGGCAAGGGGAGAAGTTACTGTTAGAAACTCACTGTCGAAGCGCCAGGGCAGGCCTGGCTCTGGGTCAGACCACAACTAGACTCCCTGACATGCATGTTCCTAATTCCATGGGTTGCATGTTCCAGGACTGATGTTCCATGCATACAAGGGGGGCTTGACTGCATACAAGACTGCATACAAGGGGGGCTTAACTCAAGTCCAGTGGCTTTGTTTCCCACTGGGGTCCTAAGAACACGAGGCATGCCGGTGTGAGCAGCAGGGCCTGGTGGCTGCTGTTCTTGTCCAAGCTGCTTTCTCAGGAGGCAATAGCTGAAAAATCAGGCAGCCTGCTAGGGAGGGTCTGCGCCCTCCTGAATAGAGGCCCCCCCTATCACTGTTGGGGACAACTCCAGGCCAGCCGGGCAGTCCTGTGGCCAGAGGCTCAGTAATCACAGGCTGCCATCACTTTCTGGCCCGAGTTGACTCTGCAGCCCAAAGCCCTGAACTGTGTGCAGTGTGGGGTGCAGGAGATGGGGGGGGGTCCTCTCTAGAAAGGCAAGGCTGAAGGAAATCTGCTGTGCTCCCTCCCCCTACCCAGAGAGGAGGCCTCCATGTCCTCTTGCTGCAAGGGGACATGCTCCTCACTCAGGGGGTGTTCCCTACACAAAGCTCTGTGACTGTGAGTTCCCAGACACATAGACCCCGACTGCTGTGTGGTCGGGAGCCCCGGTGGGCTTTCCTGTGCAAGGCAACTGTTTCCTTACATATGACGCTGCTGAAAACAAGGCTAAGAGAGGTGTTGCCCTGAAGCACAGAGCTTATGTGCATATTATAGCGGGGGTTCAAACCCAGGCCTGCCTGGTCTCAAACCCTGGGCTGGCATAGCAGATACCAAAAGGAATCGGGCACAGAGCTCACTGTTGGCAGGGACAAGGCAGATCAGGGGTCTAAGAACCAAGATCCCTAGAAGCGCAGCCGGAGTAGAGGCCGCACACCAGCTTGGGGAGACCACCCCCCAAGTACTTTCCAGGAGAGGTGGCGCTCTAGGCACGCAGGGAACAGCCTGAGCACAGGCCGAGGCATGAGGGCCAGAGCACAGCCCCGCAGCTCCTGGAGATGCGCACATGCACTGTAGGGCCGGAGGCGGCAAGCCTCTTGGTTAGTCTCCTGGAGCCACAGTGATAAGTGTCCAGCAGCTGCTTCCAGAAGCTGCCCACGTTCCTTGGCTTATGGCCCCTCCCGTTGGCAAAGCCAGCTTGGCGCCCCTCCAACCTTCCCTCATCGCATCTCTTCCGCTTCCCTCTTCCGCTTCTAAATGCCTTTGTGATCAAGTCCATCCGCAACCTGAAAGAAAGCTAGCAGACAGTCATGGGTTCTAGGATCAGGCCTGGGCCTTGGGGGGCCACGGTCCCACCTGCTGCATGCCTCGGTGTTCACAGGCTCGCTTTTGCTTTTTCCAGGCAAATAAGCTCAGAACAAAAACTCTCCGGAACACTTTGAACCCCACGTGGAACGAGACCCTCACTTACTATGGGATCACGGATGAAGACATGATCCGAAAGACCCTGCGGTGGGTGAGGGCCCCGGGGCCACAGGCTCCCTCCCGCTCCCACCCCCCTCCTAGGGGCCGGCCCTGAGCCCGCGTGCATGCGCACCCTCGCCTACTCGCCCTCGCACACACCACACACCTCCTCGGTGGCTTGGAAACAAGCCGGAGCGCCGGTGTGCCTGTAGAGCTGGCCGTGTTCCTCGCCCCCCAGGATCTCCGTGTGCGATGAAGACAAATTCCGCCACAACGAGTTCATCGGGGAGACGCGCGTGCCCCTGAAGAAGCTGAAACCCAACCACACCAAGACGTTCAGCATCTGCCTGGAGAAGCAGCTGCCGGTGAGTGGGCTGCTGGGCTCCCAGCAGTGGGCTCTGCAGCCCGTCCTGGGCTGCTCTCCCCGCAGGAGCCCACAGGGGGGTCGGTATCCCTACTGGGGGCTGACCTGCTTGCCTGTGTGGAGACACGACGAGTCCCCCGAGCGCACCCTGCGAGATGATGGTGAGGGCCAAGAAGGCAGGCCCCAGGAGGGGGCGACGGGCGGGCTGGTGCTCTGGAGGGGCTCGCTGCACAGGTGGGGGTGGACCAGGCAGAGCAGCATGCCAGGCCCCTGGAGGCTGAAGGAGCCAGGGCAAGAAGCCCGCTGTGTGGGCCAGAGGGAGGGGAGGTGTTCGGAGCTGAGGTCTGAGTTAGAGGGGTGGAAAAGCCGGGAAGGACTCGGCCACGGGGGGTGTGGGCAGGGCTCAGCGTCTGACTGCATTTCACATGGCTTGCGGGGGTTCAGAATGGGGCAGTGAGGAGAGGTGAGCAGGCCTGGAGGGGAGGCGGGCTGGATCTACAATCCGGACATGATGAAGGGTCATTAACTGGGGTGCAGAGGAACAGCTGGGGGATGCTCGGGAGCTCACCTGGTTGCGAGGGTGATGCCTGTGACACACCCAGAGGAGACAGAAAATAATTATTGCCTAGAAATCACTATTAGGAAATAATGTCAAGACAGATTTTGCCCCGGGCCGTCTGCAGCCACAGAGGCTCCCAGAGACTTAGTTCATTTGTCTCTCATCCCTTTTTGCCTCCCTCCTTTCCTCTAGCCTCTCACCTGGTTCAGAAGGGCCAGAGGCCTGGGCCAGGCAACCCTAGGACCCCAGAGTCCTGATAAACCTGGGTCCTCCAGCAGGCAGCCTGGTGTCAGGATCCACAAGAGCCCCTCACCCCCACCCCTCCCAAGCCTCTGGATCTTGCCCCGAGTCCTGGGCCCACCTGGCTTGGGTCAGTCTGGGAAGGGCCAGCCTGAGTCCTCTTCCCCCGGAACCCCAGCTGTCTTTCTGCTTAGCTCGATCAAATTCACAGGTTCTCTGGGCTGTATTGTGATTCCTTTGTCACGTTCTATCCCACTCACAGACATCCATGGGCTGGATGGAGCCTTTGTTTCAGTATTAGTCACTAGCCACAGATGACCCATTTCCCCCAGATGATCATGTCAGTTATAAAAGGCCACATCAACTCCTATTCTGTGTTCCTGAGTTTTGATCCTCAGCATAAACAAACAACTGCGGTTAGAAGCACGTGCACGTGTGTGCCGGGGGCATGTCGGGCCACCGCTGAACCTCGCTTGAATCTGCTGGGAATCCAGTTTCAGGGATGCACAGAGCCCCCCAGAGTGCTGTTTGCAATAACAGCTGTGCCAGTCAAGACATCTGGTGGTACATTTTAGTTTGGAGAGTCTGTGAGCGTTACCCTTCCTCAGCAAATAATGAACAACGCCTAGTCAAATGGGCTTCACAGATGATCCAAAGGATAACATCCTGTGGGTTTTTGGTTGATGGTTTTACTTTAACCTACCATGAGACCGTCACACGGGTCCTGCCCTGAGTGGTAATTAAGGCTCTGGTGCCTTCATCTGACCTGTTGCTATGGATGCCTGAGCGCCATGTTGGGAGTGATGCCAAGGCTCCATCTGAGGTTAGGGTGAGCGCGTGCTCAGCCAGTCATGTCATGTCATCTGTGGGCATGGGAACTGGGAAGGGGACCTTTCCTTCCCCTCACAGGAGCCCCTTCTCCAGGGAGGTGTAGGGCCATTATGAGCAGCCATTCAGGCATCTCCCCTGCCACGCAGAGGACAGTCATGGGCAAAGGAATGTGGCAGAGACTACCTGGCAGAGGAGCATGGGGGGATACCTAAGGAGGGTCCTTGGGGGTCATGGGGCTCCAGCTGGGTGTGTCAGATTAGACAGAAGGTAAAGGAGAGGGGGCCTTGGATGAGCGGCTGCCAGAAGGTGGCAACAGGTGGTCTCAGAAGGGTGAGGAAGAGTCACACATCAGGCTGGCTAGGGGGACAGGAAACCAGACAGTGAAGTCTGATTTAAGAATTAAGATAAGGTCTGATGCCTGATCAGATCCTAGGCCCCTGCAGGGGCACAGAGGGGGCCTGAATGCCTCCCCCACCTAGCTCTCAGCTTCACCAGCGCTGGGAATATGGCTGTCCCTGTACCTGAAGGTACTTCAGGAAAGTTGCGGCCAAAGTGACCCCCACCATCCACTGGGCTCCATCCAGTCTGGGCCCGTGAGTGACCTTGGTGGCCTGTAGCTGAGGGGAGGGCAGTGGAGAGGTGAGGACCACTGAGCGCCTACTTGCCTCACAGGTAGACAAGACGGAAGACAAGTCGCTGGAGGAGCGGGGCCGCATCCTCATCTCCCTCAAGTACAGCTCGCAGAAGCAGGGACTGCTGGTGGGCATCGTGAGGTGTGCTCACCTGGCTGCCATGGATGCAAATGGCTACTCAGACCCATACGTGAAGACGTGAGTATGTGGCCCTGGCCCGGCCCCTCATTCCCCCACCCCCTTCAATCAGTCCTATGGGACATTGCAGTAATTTAGTGAGGCAGGTACTTTGGGAGCTACTGATGAGCATCAAGTTCTCTGCTCACGGGGATGGATTCTCTTCCATGTTCCTTTGGCAACACCATGGGTTAAGTCAGGTCAAACCCACTTGACAGATGAGGAAACTGGGCCCTTAGACATTGAGTGGCTTCCCATACTGCCATGCTGACAGAGAGTTCTCATACCTTGCTCAGTCCCAGGAGGGGCTGGAGGGCATAGGAGTGAACAGGATGGGGCAGAGTCCATGCAAGGGGTGACCAAGACATCTGAAGGGCTTTCCCAGGACTTCTGCTCATATGCCCAGTCCAACTGGCACCTCAAGTGCTGACAAGATCCCAGCCAGTCCCGCCAGTGGGGATTCAAGTTGGCATTAGAGACAGTAACGCCCATGTGGGGGGCTAGCTAGGTGACCTGGGTTCTGGGCCGGGGGGGTCAATGACTGCTGATGGGTACAGGGTTCTTTCAGGAGTGACAAAGATGTTATACAATTGCTTGTGGTTGATGTTCACATGAGTCTGGATATACTAAAATGCATAGAGCTGTGTACATGAAAAAGATGCACTGTACAGCATAATAATTATACCTCAACAAAGCTGTGATTTAAAAAACCCAATGCCAGCAGGCTCCGGGAGCAGTGTTTTAGATTTCACGTGTGAGATGACAGAATGTCTGACATTTCACTGAACATCATGTCCTGAAGGTTCATTCATGTTGTTTCAAAGGGTAGGATTTCCTAGTTTTTTATGACTGAATAATATTCCACTGCATATGTAGTCCTGTGCTGCTTACTGACATTTCAGTCCACAGCGAGGTGCAACTCTGATGACGCCCCCAGGTGGTTCCTCTAGGCCCGGTGTCTGGTGGAGGACACTGTGTAGGTTTGCTTACATCAGTGTTTGCAGCGACAGAATCGCCTCAGAATGTAGCCTCAGCCTTAAGCAAATCAGTTCTTTGTCCACTCATCCATAGATGGACACTTAGGGGGTTTCTGTGTCTCAGCTGTTGTAAATAATATTGTTGGAACATGGGGTGCAGATAGCTTTCCAGCTAGTGTTTTTATTTCCTTTGGACAGAAGCCTGGAAGTGGAAATGTTAGGTGATATAGTACTGTTTTTCACAGAGGCTGTTCCAGTTGGAGTTCCACCAGCAAATGCACAAGGGTTCCCCTTTCTCCATACGGCATCCTTGTTCTTATAAACATCCTAGGTGACACCTGCCTCAGTGTCCCTTTTCCAGGCTAGAGACTGACCCCAAAACGGCTCTTCAGGGCATGCGTGAGGGGGGAGCAGCAGTGGAGGATGGTGCCCTGCAGAGGCAGGGCTGGGCTTCAGTGAGCTGCCCGCTGACCCCTGCAGTCACTTCTGTGCAGTCACATCTCTGGTTTACACCTGGAAAAACCAGACACTGGACACAACCGCTGGGCCATCCTCTTCAACTGTCCCTCTGCCCCAGCCACCTGAGCTCTTGACCACTATACGGAAGGGACCAAAGAGCACTGCTGGGGAGGCAGGATAGGCATGTGGGAGGGTGAGAGGCCCCTAGGCCTCCGCCAGAGTAGCCCCTTGCCTGCATAGGTCACTCTTTTTTTTTTTTTTTTTTTTTTTAGACTAGGTCTCGCTATTTTTGCCCGTGGAACCGCAGGCTCTCGTTGCCCGGGGTATCACAGACTCAAGCAATCCCCAGCCTCAGCTTCCCAGGTAGCTGGGATTACAGGCGCGCACCACCACGCCCAGCTATTTTTTTTGGAACTAGGTCTCGCTATGGGCCCCAGGTGGGACTCGAACCACGATCCCTAGCCCCTGCCGCTTCATAGGCTGAAGCTTACAAGCACGAGCCACCATGCCCGGCCCCATAGGTCACTCTTGGAATGGGCAGAAAGGCAGCCTCCCCAGGGTAAGGAGGTAGGCAGGGAGGGTACTCCAGGCAGAGAAAATATCACAAAGGCCTAGAAGTAGGGCAGGGGACAACCCCTAGCACCCTGTTGTGGGGGCCCAGTGACTGACTGAGGGGTCACTAGATGGACGTGAGGATCCCGAAACAATTATCCTTCCTAGAGCAGGGGTGGGGAGACACTCCCACAATGCAGAACCCCTGTCCCTTGCCTTCCAAACTGCCAAAACCAAACAGGCAAAGAACAAGTCAGAAAGCAGAAAACCAAGAAACAGCAAAATGGTTGGCAAGTATATGGAAGCTTGTTAGAGCTGAAGAAATTCAACTCAAGGTGGTAGCTTGTAGGGAGCACCCCCTCTCCCCAATGTTTTAAAAGTCAAGTTTATTGAGGTTTGACTTCAGATTTTGAAGTTGGACTGACATACAATCCTGTGACTAACACCACAAGCTGTAGAATGTCGTTAAGTCCAGAAAGTTCCCCCAACCTGCCGGGGCTACCAGACTCCCTCATAAAAGTGACTGCCACACAGCCTATGACGTGGGCTCTGCTACATGGTGCTGCTTGTCATCTGCAAGACTGTATATGCCAGCAATTTGGTTTAGGAAACTGTCAGTCAGTTCACTTGAATTTGAAGTCCATTTTGATGAGTTTAAACACAGCTGCTTAAAAAAAACAGGGCTTTGTATGAACCTGTGTCTTCATTCTCTCCCCAATCCAACTTTTGTTTTTTTTTTTTTTGTTTTTTTTTTGTTTTTGTTTTTGTTTTGAGACTAGGTCTTGCTATTTTGCCCGGAGAACTGCAGGCTCAAGTTGCCTGGGCTACCACGACTCAAGTGATCCCCAGCCTCAGCTTCCCAGGTAGCTGGCGCCTACAGGCGCGCGCCACCACACCCAGCTATTTTTTGAGACTAGGTCTCACTATGTTGCCCCGGGCGGGTCTCGAACCCGCGGACTCAAGGAATTCTAGTCCCAGCCTCGCTCCATAGGCTGCAATTAAAGCCACATGCCACAGTGCCCGGCCCCAATCCAACTTTTATCAATACATATTTTCTATTGTTTCTGTATCAAATTCTCATATAATTTGTCATGAAAATAAGGCAACAATGAGATAATACTCTGGCCACCCGAATCAGCAAGGATCTGCTAGGCAGTCGTACTGCATGCACTGTGTGAGGAGGGCCTGAGCCAATCAGTCTTTTGAGAGGGCAATTTGGCAAAATGATGTGAAAAGTTTGACATGTGTCAAACTGGATGGCAAATTCAGTTCTAGGAATCTAACATTTATTCAACAGAGTGTTTGCAAGGCCGGGCATGGTGGCTCGTGCCTGTAAGCTTCAGCCTATGAAGTGGCCAGGGCTAGGGATCGTGGTTCGAGTCCCGCCGGGGGCCCATAGTGAGACCTAGTTCCAAAAAAATAGCTGGGCGTGGTGGCGCGTGCCTGTAATCCCAGCTACCTGGGAAGCTGAGGCTGGGGATGCTTGAGTCTGCGGTGCTCCGGGCAATGAGAGCCTGCGGTTCCACGGGCAAAAATAGCGAGACCTAGTCTCAAAAAATAACAGAGTGTTTGCAGCTGCCCAGGGCCTGGCAATAAGCTGGGTGCCAGGAAACTGGCAGCGGGAGAGACAGACATGGCCCTTGCCCCAAAGTGCCCCTCGGTAGGGACAGGGCGTTCCCTGTCAGGGGGGCCTGTCCCAGCTTCTTTTTTTTTTTGAGACTAGGTCTCGCTATTTTTGCCCGTGGAACCACAGGCTCACGTTGCCCGGGGTACCAGATACTCAAGCAATCCCCAGCCTCAGCTTCCCAGGTAGCTGGGATTACAGGCACGCGCCACCACGCCCAGCTATTTTTTTGGAACTAGGTCTCGCTACGGACCCCAGGCGGGACTCAAACCACGATCCATAGCCCCAGCCGCTTCATAGGTTGAAGCTAACAGGCACGAGTCATCGTGCCCAGCTGTCCCAGCTTCTGATGCCTACCCTGTGCCGGCCAGCTGTATAAGAGTGGCGAGCCCCTCCGCCCCCTATCCTCAGAGGAAGACAGCTGTTCTGCCCCCAAGTCTCAGGAGCTGAAGGGGAGCGAGTGAGGGGGGTACTTAAAAGCCCAGCTTCCCTTCCCTATGGAAAAAACTGTTACTGCCCAAGAGGCCTTTTAAATCCGGCCAGGCATGGTGGCACATGCCTGTAAGCGGCAGCCTAGAAAGCCATGGCCAGGACCAGGGATCGTGGTTCGAGTCCCACTGGGGGGCACGGAGCGAGACCTAGTCCCAAAAAAATAGCTGGGCATGGTGGCATGTGCCTGTAATCCCAGCTACCTGGGAAGCTGAGGCTGGGGATTGCTTGAGTCTGTGGTACCCCAGGCAACGTGAGCCTGCGGTTCCACAGGCAAAAATAGCAAGACCTAGTCTCAAAAAAAAAAACCAAACAAACAAAACCCAAGAAACCTTTTTCCTTCCTCAAAGCACCAGTGATGCTGCACATGCTAAATATATAAATATGCTAGAAAGTGCTGCATTTACACTTTAGATAAAGATGACTTTTATATTATGTCTTGATAAGCCCTTTTTTTAAAAAAATCTCTGATAAGGAACCAATTCTGCTAAAAAAAATGCGTTTCTATTGGGGAGATAAAAAAATTGTCTTTCTAGGAGGATGAAATTGGGGGGGAGGGGTCTGTGGTGAGCTTCAGGTGTGGGCATGTGACAAGTCCAGTAGATGAAGAAATCACTTGTTCCTCCCACTGCAGTGGACCTCCCACCTTTGCCACAAGTATTGCCAGAGAATCCAGAATTAAGACAAATAGGGTGGGTGTCCGGGGAAAATTCTGCAGGGGCAAAAAGCTCTTCTAAGCCCTGCTGGTTTCCTCTAAACCCATTACTACCACCCCTCCCCCCACACACACACACACCCGGCCCCGGTCTGTGGGTTTTAATTCCAGATACCTGAAGCCAGATGTAGACAAGAAATCCAAGCATAAGACAGCAGTAAAGAAGAAGACCCTGAATCCAGAGTTCAATGAGGTAGGAGGGGCTGGGAGGCCACCAGAAAGATGGCTCACTTCCCTGGGCAGGGGTTGACAGGCGAGCCCCTAGATGGCAACGGGAGAGTGAACCAGGTCAAGGTGGTGCCGATGGGGGAAGGAGGGTGGAGGGTGGAGGGGCCTGGAAATCACCTCATGTAGCCATGTTGGATGTGGAGGTGGAAGGAGAGGGAGGCGTGAGGTGGTGGTGGGAGGGTACACTCAGGGCTGCTGAGTGTACAACCTGACCCTTAGGCCCAGGGTGGGTGCCAGTGGGAAGAAGCTTCAAGGAGAGAGAGGAGCAGAGCAACCTCCAGCAGAACCCGAGCCACTCAGGGTCAACAGCAGAGGTATTTTGAGAGTGAGGGGACTGCCAGATGTTAGAAGAGCCTGGAAGTTTGTCAGAGAGGTCTCCACAACTGTAGTCAGTAGAGCGAGGCCCAGAAGAGATCAAGCACGTTAAGGCACCACGTGTCTACTGACTTTGCAAATAAGACCTGCTCTAGCTTCCTGAAACAGGGGCTTCAGTGGCAAAGATGGACTGGCCCCTGGCCAGGCTGTCAGAAGTAGATGAGACTCCACTGTCATCCACCACGGTGTTCTGACCAGCCTCCCACTCACTCATCCCTCTTCTGAGTCACAGCCTCACCACACCTCAGAATCCCACTGGCTACACACCACTGACCCCAATTCTCCCCCTTCTGGTCAAAGGAGTTCGTTTATGAGATCAAGCATGGGGACCTAGCCAAGAAGACCCTGGAGGTCACCGTTTGGGATTATGACATTGGAAAATCCAACGATTTCATTGGTAAGAAGAACATGCCCTTTAGCACATGGGTTTAGCATAGGGCAGTGGCCCTGAATCAGGCCACAGCCCCTCCTTCCTAGCCTCTGGGGAAGACTGCCTGTCTGCAGATGTGAGGGTGCTCACATTGTTCAGCCAGTTCCTGTGCAACAGAGGAAGAGACAGACCCAGAGGAGGTTGTGCTTCTGGAGAGCCACGCAGGTATCTGGTGGTCATAGCCTTGGACTGGATGCAACCCTGGAGGCCTGGAATTTCTTTTATATATATATATATATGAATTTTTTATTTTGTAATTACCGTAGAACATCGGTCATGTTTGCGTGGTTATATTATACCCATTATTCCCCACCCACCCCCTTTCTCACTTCCCCCCTCTGGTCGCTCCAGCTCCTCTCGCTGCAAGCTGTTGGTCTGTTTGGCCTGCGGGAACTTTTTTTTTAACTATGTCCTTTTTTCCCCCTGGGTATGGACTTGCACTCCTGGGCAGCAACAGATGAGGCTGCTCGGATCTCCAGGAGTAGCTGAGGCAGATAGTCAGGTCGAGCATGTTGGGAACTTGTAGGGCAGATGTGGTACGCTTCTCCAGGATGGTTTCTGGTGTCTGTCATCTGTTGCTGGTTCTGTGCCTTCTAGGTTTGGGACTGCAACTCCCTGCCAGTGGCGGTGAGGTGTTCGCTCCTGGGGCAGACTTCCTCGGGTGGTTGGTCGAGCTCCTCTCCTCTCTCTCTTTTTTTTTTTTTTTTTTTGAGACTAGGTGTCGCTATTTTTGCCCATGGAACTGCAGGCTCACATTGCCCAGGGTACCACGGACTCAAGCAATCCCCAGCCTCAGCTTCCCAGGTAGCTGGGATTACAGGCGCACTCCACCACACCCAGCTATTTTTTGGGATTAGGTCTCGCTGTGTTGCTCCGAGCGGGACTTGAACCGTGATCCCTAGCCCCAGCCGCTTCATAGGCTGAAGCCTATAGGCACGAGCCACCGTGCCTGTCTACTCTCCTCTCTCTTGTTAGCAGTTCTGCCATGGAGCCACAGCCACTCGTGGTGACTTTCTTCCCCCATCATTGGCAAAGGAGGGAGCCTCTTAAATGCTGTATGTTGCTGTGGGCCCAGGGTTTGAGTCCCCAGTGCCAGAGATGATACAGGCAGGAATCCGTGATAGGTTACCTCAGTCACTGGTTTCAGCTTCCTGTCTGAGGTTCCCAGCACCGTGCTTGTCCCATCCAGGTTGTGAGTGTATCCAGAGCCATTATTATTTCCTCTCCTCTGCATTATAGCCATGATTGGAGAGCCTGGGTTTTTCATTCCTAGTGTAGGTCTATTGGGATTGGAGTAAACCAGAGGGGGACCCCCCCCCACCCTCTGAGGCGGGGGTGAACTAGAGCTCTTCTCCGAGGTTAAGGCCCTGAATTTCCAGTGGGCTTGGTAGCTGTGCAATGGCACTACCTTGGTCCTTTCTTCCCCCATCTCTTGACCCTTAGCACCTGCCCCTGAGCTCTACCCCTAGCAGTCATGTTCTGGCCCTAAACAAAGTAAGGGCAGGATCCTGGCCCTGATGTATTGGTACCTAGAATGAGGCTTAGCAGTCAGACCACCTCGGAAGCCAGTGGGCAGAGCAGAGAGTCTGACCTTGAAGCCGGAATTACAAAGTGCAGTACCCGTTCCGAGCACCTCAGGTCCCTCAGAGTCAGGAGGTCACTGTGTCACTGCCTGCCTCCCTCTCCTGTACCTCTCCTGCAGGTGGTGTGGTTCTGGGCATCAATGCCAAGGGCGAGCGCCTGAAGCACTGGTTTGACTGCCTGAAAAACAAGGACAAGCGGATCGAGCGCTGGCACACTCTCACCAACGAACTCCCAGGGGCCGTGCTCAGTGACTGAGAGGCCTGCTCTACCACCGCAGCTGGCCCTGGGCTTCCTCAACTGCCATCAATGGCCTCAGCCCCATGTTGGGGAGGGTCCAGGACACCTACTCAGACACAGAGCCACTGCAGCCCCCATTTGGCAGCAGTGGCGGTCCAGCCACAGCGGGGACACTGAGGCAGAAAGCTGGGTGGACAAGGCAATGGACTCAGCTCCTACATGGAAGACGGGTTTGAGGCCATCCAGGAGGCAAGGACCCTGTAGATGTTGGCAGTCACAGGGGACTTTAGGTTGAAAAGGGTGCAAGTGTGTCCAGGCAATAAGACTTGAGTGGTAGAGGGGAGATTGAGGGCAGTGGAAGGACAGGACTCAGAAGAATGTGTGTTCCCAAAAGGAGACCCTCATCAAATACCCCCATCTTTGGTATTAATGGGCAGGTAGGAAAAAGTTGACATGAGAGTCCCCACGCCCCAGGAGACTCCCAGTGAACATGGACAAATCATCAAGTGCTTCACTAATTCCAACAGCCCCTAGGGGCTGAATGAGCCCCAGGCCTGCCCTCAGGGAGTTTCCCATCTAGCTAGAAATAAAATACTGCAGGAGGAGGTGAGGAATGCCAAGGCCAGCCTGGCCTATCTGTAAGTGCTGTGGATTCTGCCGGAAGGCCATGGAGGCACTGTTTCAGCAAGACCAAGTTTTCACACGAAGGGGAAAACAGTATAGGCGGTGGGAATCATTTATAGAGGCCTGGAGAGAAGCAAATGGTGATTGTTAGAGTTCAGGTCCCAGGTGTTAACGGGCTAGGTGTAGGAGGCCCAGGGGCCAGATTTGTTATAACAGGGGACCAGAGGCAGTGGTAGCCAGCCCTGCCCATGCTCCCCACCATCCCTGCCTGCCAGATCAGTCTAAGCTTCTGGAAGGGCATGGAGTATACGAAGGATGCATGATGGAGAAACTAATGCTGGTAGAGGGTCAAGTTTGGTCCTAGACCCAGCCTCTACCTTTGATCTTTCGCCTCCCAAGGAACCTGGAAGATGGATCCTGTCTCCTTCCCAGCTAAAGCATCAGGTCAGCTGCAACAGAAGGAAGAGTCCCTTAGATATACAAATAAGGAAAAAGAAGGTCTTGTCCTCCTTTCCCTGCCCCGTCCCCCAGGACACATCCAAGTTCAGGACTAGGTATTAGGGGACATCAGATCGTAGCCCATGATAATCTGGTCCCACATGGCCAGTGATATCCTCTGGAGTACTTGGCAACAGTCCAGGACCTTATTTCTGGAAAAATCTGTGGACCTGGCTCTACCCTCCAGGTGCTTAGTGATATTCTGCCTGGTAGGCCTGTCTGCACCTCAAGTCAGAGTCACCAGGAAGAGGTTAAGGATTTCAGAATCCTGGGACGTAAAGCCCCACTTTTCCTGGCCTATCAAAGGGCCTTTAGGAACACTAGGTGAATACATGCCAAACCCAGGAATTTCTGTGTTCAGCGTCTCTACACTGATGGAAAAGAGCTCTAGAGGTAACATGACCTGCCCGAGGCCTTCCAGCCCTACTACAACCGAGAGAGACAAGACTCCCTGCCCAGCCCCAGCCCAGAGCTCTAACACCTCACTTCCAGAGAAGTAGGGTGCTAAGCTCACGCACCAGAGGTTCTGTTAGCTATTTAAAGGTTGCCCCTGTGTGCCTCCTACCAAGCTAACAGTAGGCTCACAGGGGCAAGAGCTGGACCTGCTGCTGCAAAAGCATGTCACCATCTGAGGCCTGGGGTGATGACTCAGTCCCACCAAGTGCCCATCAGCCCTTCTCCAGTTTGCAGGAAAAACAAGACTCCAGCCCCCAGACAGTACTAGTGACTTCGGGCATGGAGCCTTGCTTTTCCCTCTTTAAGGCTCTGCAAGTACATTCAGTGTTCATGAACCTTCATAACCCTGTGAGGTGTGTTTGTCATCCCCATTTACAGATAAGGAGACCAAGACTGAGAAGCTGAGTAGCTGGGAGAGGTGAACCAGGCCCCAGTCACGACTGCCATAGCTGCTTGTTGTCTAGGGGATGACACTCGCCTTCCTGCTGCTTCTCTCCAGCTAGGGGCTCAGCAGACACTCAGCTGAGAACTTGGCAAGCTTTGGTGCATGGTGGATATGGGGCCTTCTTCACTATCCTGCTGCCTCATCCTCTAGATGGCTTTGAAATTGTTCATGCCACTAAGGACTTCCTCAGAGATGCCTGGGGCTCAGGCCTTGCCCCTCTTTTCTCGATATAGCTGTGATGGGAGAAGTTAGGGTCTGTAAGGTAAAGGTGGTACATTTTTGTGGGAGACCTTCTATCTGGTGAGCTCTTGGTACCTTGGCCGTTTAGCAGGAGTGGAGCCTCTCTATGAAGACATGGAAATATCTAGGTGGAAAAGCTAGAAGGGAATGTGCACCTTCACTGTACAACTTCCTCAGTAGAGAAATAGCAAGTGAAAGGGCCTATACAAGGCCCTGATGGGACAATAACCCAGGTTTCCCGGTACACATTACAGCGTGCTCTACTGCCCTAAGCTGTGCAAGAGCAGACCTGGCCTGAAAAGATGTTCCAAGCTGATCAAAGACAGACTGGGGAGAGGATCTTCTTGACAGCCAGTCCAAGTAGAAGTTGTGCCCCCCTCAGCCTCACCCCACGTGCACCTGGGAGTAACAGAACTTTCACCAGGACCCTGGTACTGTTCCGTACACCTTGCAGATTGTATCTTGGTTAAAGAAAAGCTCTTTGGTAGCAACTCTGCCTTTGACCCCAAACTGGCATCTTTTTGCTGATCCATCAGCCCCACAAAGATGGGAAACTGGACGCCAAGAAGTCATTCCAAAGTCAGGTGTCAGTAACCAGGGGCCGTCGCCCAAAGCGCCGCATTCACCTTCCACCCCGCCCATCGCCACTACTAGCCAATCCCTGACGGGCCCGTCTTCCAAACCTGTCGCGGTAACCGCCTGTCCTCTAGTGGCAAGAGCGAGGAACTGCACCTCCCCGGCCCGTGCATGTCCTGCCCTTTGCTCCTCAAACCGAGAGAACCTCCCAATGCATGGACTCTGGCTGTCGTTGACGCAGACTCGTGCACTGCTTAATACCGTTTTGCTACCATGTGACAGCTGCAGAAACTGCCCTTTGAACTGCAGCTCCACACACAATTTTTGTACCCAAGTGTCATTTTTAAGTCTTATTTGTTAGTATTTATAATGACATATAATCCAATATAAATGGCGTTCGTTGCGATCATATTGCCTTGAGAAATTTATTGTAACAGATTTGAGTAGTTGGATAAGGAAGGCAAACAGAGTCTAGCACATCCTCTTATTTGCTAGTTACTAAGAATGCATTTGAGGTCAGTTCCCCATTATGGATGGTGAAACCATGGTCAAGAGGAGTTATTTGTGCAGAGTTCTACTGTGGCCAAAATGGGATTCAACTGTTAACTCCCAAGATTTTTCACACCAGGTTTGGCATGCCTTCCTACCTACCACCCACTCCTCCAAAACAACTGTGGGCAGGCCGGGCACGGTGGCTCGTGCTTGTAAGCTTCAGCCTATGAAGCGGCCGGGGATAGGGATCGCGGTTCGAGTCCCGCCTGGGGCCCGTAGCGAGACCTAGTTCCAAAAAAATAGCTGGGCGTGGTGGTGCGCGCCTGTCATCCCAGCTACCTGGGAAGCTGAGGCTGGGGATTGCCTGAGTCTGTGGTACCCTGGGCAACGAGAGCCTGCGATTCCACGGGCAAAAAATAGCGAGACCTGGTCTCAAAAAAAACAAAAACAAAAAACAAAACAACTGTGGGGTATTAATACCAGGGACTGGTCTAATTTTCCTGTAGATTCCTCCAAGGTAAATACTAAATATGTAGAAGAGGACAAGGAGAAAGTGGCATATAGGAACCAGGCAGCCTTGGAAGGTTGTGCTTACACAAAGAGGTTGAGAAGCGCCTCCAGGGAGCGCCAGGCATGGATAAGGATGAGACCTACATGGATGGGTAATGGGGAAGCATGTTTCAGGTGGAGGAACGCCACACCCCTAGAGGTGGGGGCAGGCTTGGGACAACTGAGGAACAGCAAGGTCAATGTGGGCAGAGCAGAGGAGGACACAGATCAGTAGCTGAAGGCCTGGAAGAGGAGACTCCAAGGATGACTGTGGTTTCCCTTCCAAGATGGGAGCTGACTTCAGTTCTCACTGGCTACCAAGTGGAAAACAAGCATGTAGCATGAGGCAGATCAGATTCAGATTCAGTTTGGAAGCCCCTCCGGTGACAGTGTTTCAGTGGGTTCAGACCCAAATGATAACCAGTTATCCAGAACTGTGGCTGGATGCTAACAGGGGTCTATTGTGGCATGACTTTGGTCAAGGTACTGGCTTCTAGCCTCTGTGCTGGTCTGGTCTAAATTTCCCAGGTATCCCTCTCTAAACCACCTGATACCCTTCCAGTATATTCCCCTTTTGCTTACATTCACCAGTCAGACTGTTATTTCTAGACAAAGACCCCTGTCTGCTGCTCTGGTGCTATCTGATCATCTAGGCTTCAACTCAAGTGTCACCCATTTGTGAGGTCCGTTCTGAGAACAGGAAAACAGACTGCAGTGGAGCTAGGGTTATGTAATGATCCTGGATCACTAAGAGCCATTGGGTGGAATATTAGATGGATGATCCATCTACTGTAAAGAGCTGGTTGTAGGGTTGTGAGAAAGGATGAGGGAGAGATTAACACAGTTAAAGACGGTGGGTTATTAGAAGCATGCTGGTAGCAACTTTAAGGTAAATTACTAAGCTTTTTATAGGGCTTAGGCAAGGTGGGGAAAAGGTGGCTAAGAGAATGTTTTACAACAAATTAACTAGGGAAGACTAATAGCTCAGGTAATAAAATTTGGGTAAAACAGTTTTTGTGAGATAATGGCAGGCAGGGGATTTACCCATGCCCATTGTTGGCCCCTTTCAAGGAATGATTTTTTTTTTTTT